>JAABNX020000090.1:25719925-25744292 GCA_015163995.2 Mormyrus lacerda | reverse complement strand
ATCTAGGCCATTCCTTACCCCCCCCCCCCCCCCCATTTCTAATTACACTCATCGTTCATATTCGTGCCTTCCAGTTCACCAAACTGACGGGGCAGATTAAAGGACAACCAGGAAAGCCTCTGAGGATCCAGTCTTAAACCATTTTATTTAAGCTCAAAGTCAGTGCTCAAACTCAGGCTGAATAATTCACAGTTTCCCCCCCCCTGTACTATAGCAAATCCCAAGAGAGAACAGCAATAATCAAAAGAGAAAATTTATTAGTCCAGTTACACATGGATGTAATTCTGTTACAGATCGATAAAATCTTACAGATTGATGAATCCTCTTACACATTGATAAAGTCTCATTACAGACTGATGAAGTCTTGTTGCAATATGATAGTCTTTGTTACAAATTGATGAAGTTTTGTTACAGATTTATGAATCCCTTAAAGATCAATGAAGTCTTGTTACATACTGATGAATCCTGTGAAAGACTCAAATCTCATTGTAGATTGATTAATCCTGTTACAGATGGATAAAGTCTCTTCACAGATTGTTGTAGCTTGGATCCAAAACTGGTTAACAGACCACAAGCAGCGAGTAGTTATTAGAGGTACAATGTCACAGTCAGCCTGCATTCATAGTGGGGTACTGCAGGGTTCAATTTTAAGACCATTATTGTTCCTAATTTACATTAATGATATTGACACCGATACATACAGTGAACTGGTTAAATTTGCAGACGACACCAAGGTGGGTTTGTAGCAGATACTGAACTAGCAGCACAGAGGCTACAACGGGATCGTGATTTAATTATTGACTGATACCTGACAGATGAAATTTAATATAGATAAATGTAAGGTCATCCATGCAGGGAGAAGAAATATAAAGTACAGGTATTTTATAGGTTCCACTGAAATAAAGGTTGCTGATTATGAGAAAGACCTTGGTATATGTTGATGCTTCCATGTGCCACTCTCGCCAGTGTGGGGAAGCAATTAATAAGGCCAATAGGATGTTGGGTTACATCTCTAGGTGTGTGGAGTTTAAGTCAAGGGAGGTGATACTACAATTATACAACGTCTTGGTAAGACCCCATCTAGAATATTGTGTGTAGGTTTGGTCACCATACCTTAAAACGGCCATTGCTGCCTTGGAAAGGGGACAACATAGGGCTACAAGAATGATTTCTGGTTTTAGAAGAATGTCTTATGAGGAGAGGTTAGCTGAGCTGAATCTGTTTAGTCTAGTATCTAAACTCGAGGCCATAAGTGGAAATTAGCTAGAGAACATTTCAAAATGAATTTGAGAAAGCTCTTCTTTATGCAGTGTGTAGTTAGAGTATGGAATAATCTTCCTGTTAGTGTAGCGGAAGCTAAAACCCTGGGGTCCTTTAAATCAGAGCTAGATAAGATTTTAACAACTCCAAGCTATTAGTTAAGTTCTCCCCAAACGAGCTTGATAGGCCGAATGGCCTGATCTCATTTGTAAATTTTTTACGTTCCTATGTTACATATTGAAAAAGTCTTGTTACATATAGAAGCCCCATTACAGAATGGTAAAATCTTGATAGATTGATAAATCCATAAATAGATTCATAAAATCATGTTACAGATTGATGAAACCCATTACAGATTGCAGCTGTGCAATTATGGTCTGAAATGAGCTTTGCTTCTAACCGCAAGGCCCACCAAAAAGACATGGGTCAAGAGATGTTCCAGGAAGGCACCATGACCTTCTCCAGAGACAAAAAGTCCAACTCTCAACCCTATTCCCACAAAAGGCAGCATTTAAACTTACTTGTGCATGAGGATAAAGGGTACGACATGACATCATTGCCGATTAGTGCCAAACAAGGGCATTGGGGACACAATTTAAAAATGTAAAGATATTTTTTTTTGAGGCGGGGGGAGAGCAGGGTGAATGAACTCAAATGAAATATTGGAGGTACGCGTTGCTCCATGCCCCCTGATTCCTATGTCCCTACACTCTCAGAAGGGTAAAATGTGCAGCTTTGCTTGCCACTGGGGCTGTACCCTTGCAAATATACAATTTAATGTACAGAAATGGACTCTGTGGAACATTTCAGAGGTACAAACAGAATAATAACATACCATCGATTGCATAGAAATGTTCATCAGAGTCCTTTGCTGTACCTTAAAAGGTACAATTAAGGGTACAATTGGCAGACCCTTGAGGGTACAGCCCCAGTGACAAGTAGAAAATTTTACCCTTTCTTCTGAGAGTGTAGTGTAGAACATAAATGAATTTGTAATTAGAACACGCTGAATTAATATTCCGTTAGAGGGGCAGGCGGGTGTCTCCGTCTGGATGAAGCTTCTCAGGCGGGGTGGTCCTGAGGTCCATTAGCAGTTAATTTTAATCAGAAGTAGCTTATTTATCTAAATCACCTGCAGGCAGGGAATTAAGCTTCCCAGTAGAGTGGGATCTGTCACCTTTAAATTACCACAGTTCATACATTATGGAGCTTGTTTTTATTTAATTTGCTTTATTTTCCATTCATTTAGAGTTGCATCTAGAAAGAAAATCTGATGGCATGCCAGCTCATCGTGATTCGGCCGCTATATTTCGAGATTCCTCAGCGTGCTTTTTCCTGAGTTTAACCCTCCGACAAAGCCCACTCCTTAAGCACTCTCTTTTCAAGACTGAAAATGAACTTGCTGCTATATTGTTAGAACAGGCAGTAAACCGCGATTAACGGGAAAAAAAGATGCAGAAATGTGGAGACTGACATTCAGGATGAAAATACCTCGAAGCTCTTAAGGAAAACAGCTAGTAGGCTATTTTAAAAATGAAATTTGAAGCTATTAGGTGTATTTCTGTACCTGGTTACTATAGAGACGAGTGATGTAAAATCTGCTAAGTGCTGGATAAAAGGTTGACATTTTGCGAGATGACCATGATCATGAGCATTCGTGATTATGCATTAAAAGGCAGGACACGGCAGACGTGCACGGAAGGCGGCGACTTCGCCATCCTGGCCGCAAACTTTGTTCATACGCATTGAGATCATGCACTGAGATCATCGGCGGACTGGGGCGCTCCGCGGCTGCGGATCCCGGCCAGGACATCGCGGCGCTGGGCGTCAGCATCGCTCCGGAGCTCCAACATCTCCGCCCAGATCTGTGGGGCTGCGGCAGGCTACTTCCTTGGGGAAGATGTAAAAGAAAGAATTGCTGTCCTCCGTGCCTTTGGGTGGGAGAGAGGTCTGCTCCGGCCGATCGTGACTGCAGATGGAGATTGAAGGTCCAGGGACCCTGCGCTGAGGAAGCGTGGTGAGTGCGTCCGCATTTCCTTTGTTTAAAAGGCTTTTCGCGTTTTAAGTGAGCTGGAGTTCAACGCAAGTTTACAGACCCCGGATCCAGTTGCATTTATACCTTTCGTGCACGACCGAACTGAAAGACTTCAGGTCCGTGAGGGAACTGAACTTTGAAGTTTCTATCATTATATGTCAGACATTGCAGACGGGGGTAAGAATGTCATAAGTAACTTCCAGGCATGCAGTATTGTTCTCTGTGCGAAACTGTGATTTTAAATCGTGTTAATTCCTAGCAGAGAGTTGGCTAGTATGTGATATGTGACACACATGTTTTTAGTCTAATTTTATGCGGTAACAGAGGGCATGAAATACATTTACCTCACAGGACCCCGATTTTAAACGACGATCTATGTAATTTTTCGGTGGCCGGTTATGTATTAGTATTGACGTGACTGTTTTGTCGCTTAATTGTTTCCAAGCCTGTCTATGCTAATCTATTCAAGATCGCTTGGCTTAGTGCTCGTGTTGAGATCGCTTGTCTTCATATTGGCCCAGGAGCATCGTGGGCGTAAATATACAAAATAACTACGAGCGCTCCTGTAGCCTTAACGGCGAATAAGGTGTGTGATCCGGCGTGTGTTTACTGTCGGGTCACCTGTTTGACGATGCTGAAAGGCAGCGATTCTTGCTCACATGTATCTGGGCAGATATTTCCTGTCCGCGGGACTACCGAAATCCTAACTGAAATCAGGGAGGGCGTTTATCTATCCGTGACCACCCGTCCCTGAACATCTGAGGGGAGGGAGGGGGGGGGGGTGGTGGTGTCCCAAGTCTCATTCATGCATTCGAGCCTGAATTACCCACCCCCCTCCGCGAGCCCGCATCCACAAGCAGCTGCACGTGCCCTAAAGACTCTGATTGGCTGTCCACTGTTCAAAAGGCCACCTGACGACCTTGTCGCCGTTTGGCAAATTTCCGTCTTTTTCTGGATAACAGAAGCGCTGTCCTTGTCCTTGCGCCTGTGGTCCCAGAAAAAACCCCAACCTTGTCTCTGAGACGCCCAAGCAGGACAACTAATATTTTTAACAGCTACTTTATTGTCGGGTATTTGAACCTTCATGAAAGGTGGGCGTGGTCTGGTCGATCCATCCATCAATTTATCCACCCACAAAGACAGGGGACAACCTGTATGCGATGTTGATCCATCACAGGACAGACATTCAGATAAACAGATACACCATGCAATACACATCAAAACAGTGCAGTGTACAATAATAGCCATGTAGGCTGTGCTGGTGTGAAAAGCAGGGTGGCTGTACATACCAGCGGTCCAGTGCGGGTGTGACTCATAGTAACTGGATGTGACGGATGGGAATCAGCAGTTTCATACAGTGAGTGCATGGCGCCCCTTAGGGGACAGCCAGTGTCTCAGCATGGAGCCCATCCACTGTGGCCGCAGCAGGGAGCCACTTATCACACTTATCACACCTGGGTCTGGAAAAGAACAGTCTTTAATTATTAACCGTACATCCCTTCTGATTACTTCAATTCTAGGCACTGTTTCTCTCACGTCTCACATTCATCTGTGCTATAAATTGCATAGTTTTATGAAAAGGATTCCTGTTAGCGGCACAAATGTGTTTATTTGAGATTGAATCCCCAGGGACTGGAAGTAGCGGCACTGGCTCCGTCATTCCTTCACAGCAGAGGAAAATAGCAGCAGTCTTTTTAGACGGTCCCTGAGCTGTCAGTCAGACATAACCAAGCGCTCTCTCCATGCTGAGAACACAAGTCTCTCCCTTCAGCAAGCTCCAAGCCCGGGAACGAGCAGCAGATTGTCGTTCAGTTCAGCATCCCTTAAAGTTAGCCTGTTATAGAACCTTCTCCCTCGGCTTGCTGGGATGCTGCCCCACTTGTGTTGGATCGGCAGTCTGGTCCGGACATGACTGTACGTTTTTCAGCTGCCATCCCTGGACTCTGCACATGCTCTGTAAAGGCTTCCAAGCTGCAGCATTTACAAACACTTCTCAGGAGAAGCTTACCATCTGTACCGTATGTAATTCCGGCAGACTCACTCTCCAGATTAACTGCAGACTTCCTTGGCTGGCAAAAAGCGACAGTTTTGCGAAGTGGGAGACAGCTCTCTGCATCTCAGTATTTAATCAGATTCTTTTAATATTTGTGGCTTAAAGAAATATTCAAAATGTAGATACATTTAAAGACCGCAGAAAAGATGTTGCGCCTAAATGGGGGAAACAAATACAGATGTTAGATACTGATTAGATTTTTAGGTGAATCGCTGGATTTTTTTGTCCTTATGTCTCTATATTATATTATATAATGTGGGTCCAGGCAGCTGAATATAAAAAGGGAGCATTGTGAAGTGTGGCTTCTTAGCCACTCTGCCACCTACTGGTAGCACGTGGACAGAACGAGGCACACAAAGCCTTCACAAAGGACAAGGCAGGCAGTTCTTCTGGCCAAATAGAAGAAACATCCTTTTTGCCAGCTCTCTATCTGTAACAGAAAGGAGGAAATAGTGTGAAGTGAATTCTTATATCTGTTGGATACCAGAAAAACTGGGAATAAAACCCACACTGTTCCCCTGTATCTCAGAGTGCAGGAGCACATGGCTGACAAGCTGCCAGTGAGCCCCTCCAGGCAGCTGGGAGACGGCAGTGGGGGGGGGCGCATTTATCCGTCTGACACTGTTTTCGGATATTCCTGAGAAAACATGCATGCTGACTGCAAGCTTTCAGTCTATCTGTACAAGTGGCGGAAGGACATGTTCTTTAAAGCCAGTGGCCAGGGGGGCACAGAGACCGGACCTTACCCAGCATTATCTGGATTAGAGCCATGTGACATGGGGAAACCCCAAAGGACCAGGAAATTTATTTCCACTTTTCCATTATTTCCATTGTGCAGGAGAAAAAGTATCTGGTGAAGTTGCTGTCAGAAGAACATGCTAACTTGCTAAGACGTATGCACACCCAGGTGAATGGGACAGCTGGAACCAATTAATGCCAAGCTTCACAGTCACCTGACCCTCCCTCCCCAGATTGACATCCCTCCTTTCCGGCCATGATGTCACACATACAAATAAGGGTCAGGGGCTTATGTAGGCTGCCCTCTTCTCTGTGAATTTGTCTCCGGGGCTCTCCCTGCTTAGAGGGATGTGGGTTCGAGGGCCGTCCAGAGCCCCTCCTCCTTGCATATAGACACCATGCCCAATGGTGCAGTTTCAATGCCAGGCTAGCAGCTGGTGTGATTGTTTAATTCCATGTCTGGTCTGCATGTTGGTCACACTGTGCTGGGTTCGTATTGGACAGGGAGATATGGGAGGGTGGTGGTGGGGGGGGGTTAGGGCTTCAGAGACACAGTGCGTTCTTAAGTCTCACCATCGCCATAGAAACGCCGTCACTTTCCTTAACCCACCAGTGAGGTCTATCATTGGAAATGGTATTTTCTAAATGCTTCTTTTTGACAAGTTTAATCAAACTCCCGGGAAAAGCAGGGGAAAGAATCATTGTAAATAGCATCCCACTGAAAGGTTTGTGTGCACTGTCACGTCTGGGATCCACTCTCCCCTGCATGTATCTGTTCATTCAAACATGGTCACAGAAATTTTTACACACACGATTATTATAGGAAATATTCATTTCCGCCTTGCCTTTTCATTTTACATGAACTCCTCAGGTCAACGCTTCTTACTGGCTAGCTAAGGATCTGAGTCTCTAGGATAGAGCGATACCTCAGATTGGCCCTGGGGGCTTTTAATGCTGTCAGGTCCTGGGGGCTTATGCTCAGGCCCCTGTCCCAAGTTTGTCTTCAGGGTGTTACACTATAGTCCCCAGTCTCTCTGTGGACGCATTTAAATACGTACACTCAGTGCCCCCCCCCCCCCCTTTCCAAGAGTGGCACCCGATCACCTCCTTCCTGTTTCGTTACTCCAGGAAGACAGTTTATGAGATGTCAGTACGCCTGGTTTCCTGCAGTTTCAGAGATTCGGCCCGCGTTTCCATGGCGACCGGCAGCGCGTGCCGCTCAGGCTGTGGTTTCCGAGCCCCCTCCCACCAAAAGCAGACGTATGTTCGTGCTCAACGCTGTGAGGTCGTGGGTTCAGATCCGAGCCGCGGCCCTGCTGGCGCATGCCTACACAAATTGGAAAACAAAATATGAAAATGCTGCAGTGCTGTGAAGTCAGAAAATGCAAGGGCTGTAATGTACTGAATATAACAGCAGGGGGAGTAATAGTTAAAGCACCAGACTCTTATTCTGTGGCATAATTTGTGTAATAATAGGGGGACCTGTGGTTAGTGCACACACAGTATTCACGTATCACACTGTCTCACTCTGACTTTATTGTCCTCCTGGCAGTTCTTTCTGTTGCTAGCTGGGAGGCTCCAGTATATACTGTACGTGTCACTTCTTCCTGGTTGCCGCTCTAATTACCCAGCGGGCCCTGCTCGGCAGTGATGTCTGCCCTCGTGCTCTCAGCATTCATATAGCACCACCCAGACGCCATAAAGCAGGAAGCTGCTGTTTGTGGCCGGCCAGCCATCACTTATAGCTTTTCCTAACACCTTCCATTTTCTCAAAACCATAAACACAAAACCCAATTTTCAAGCTACATTCACAAAACCTTTGACTAATCTTGCAGAAAATTAAACAAATCTACTCAAATCCATTTTACCTTTGAACAAAACCAAACATTGCTTTCAGATCACGCATCAAGCTAGTCATCACATAGACACTGAGCAGTCATTACACACTACAGCAAAAAAACTGAAAACACTACAATCAAAACTGTTGCTGGCATATATAGTAACATGTTTACTGTGGTCTTTTGGTCTCATGTTCAGCTGCAAAACTGGAAACCCCAAAAAACTGTTGTTTAGCAAAATGCCTGTATAGAATTATAGTTTTTCCCAACTGGATATGTTCAACCTCAGAATGTGATACCAGTGTACAATTATATACACAAAGGCTGTAATCTAATACCACATTCTCAAAATCACACATACCCAGGGGAAAAACCTTCTAATACCTGAAAAACTCCATACACAACCTTCAAAACCATACAGCCAAGTCAGAATTGAATACAGCAAATATGTAACCCAAATGGAGCACTGAGTAAGACACTGTGTAGAAATAAACAAATCACCATCATCAGAATGAAACATTGCGTGGCGATAGTAATGAATAAAGCCAATGATGAAACACCGAATCACTTTCAATAAACAAACATCAGTCATCCACAAAAATGATCCACATTCAAAGCCTGAAAAATAATGTACATATTCATACCAATGTTACAGGTAATTGCAACATATATACTTGACAGTACTAATGCCAAAAAACTAAATATGTACTGTAATAAACACCATAGCTGAAAACACTAAACGGTATCCTGTCATTCCTGTGGATCCGGCTGCGTGTTCATCAGAATGGCACAGAATATGGTCTTTGGTCTTACCAAAGGTCAGGGAAAGAAGCATCTGGAGTGAGAGATTCATCCCTGACATGCCTCTGCCGCTGCATCCACTGCCTGAAGAAGACTCACTGGTTGCTATGGGTCCCTGTCACACACCTTCCAACGGCGACTAGAAAAAATAAGAGATGCACCGATACCAATATTCGGATCGGTATCGGCGCCGATCCAGACCTATTTGACAAGTCGGTTATCGGCCATGCGTGACCGATCCACGTCCTATACTTACTTATTTATTTTTTGGCAATCAATCGCATGACAGCTCCTTCCCATTTTATATGTGTTTTTTGCGGCATCCAAATCGAACGCTATCGCTGCCCCTCAGTCTTTTTTACTACTCAGTGGGCGTGAGTACAGTGACGTCATGCGCATACCCTTAGCAGTACGAAGAGCATAAGATAAGACGTGACGATCTGGGAGTATTATACGCTTTTAAAAAAGCCAGTAGGACAGCGATTTGCAATCTATGTAAAATAAAGTTTTGAGGTGGGAATAGTGTTTAATGGATAATCCTATTTAACAAAGCGCACGCAACTGCGAGACAAAACAAAGCAATAGATGGTTTGGGATTCGCTAACTTAATTGGATTGTTTTGCGAACTCGCTGCAGCTTGTAATACAAGAGGGGCTGCCATTGCAACTAAAGTGTAACTGCACTGACGCCAATGGAAGAAAAACTGTTAAAATTTTAAGCATTTGCCACTTGTGTATACTTACTTTGAAGATATTCATATTGAACTGCAAATGCCTCAAAAACGATTAAAACAAACGAGGTTGAACAGTACGTCATGTATGTTTGTAATAGCCTAATTAAATATTTTTTCCATCTGTATTTACTAGCTCAAAAAATTAATATATAAAGTATAACAAAGTAAAAAGAGCTCTTGTATCGGTATCGGCAGTTGTGTGTCGGAATCGGATCGGAACTGAAAAAATGTGGATCGCCCATCTCTAGAAAAAATGCAATGTGGTGTTTAGGACTGGGGAGTATGGCGGAAAATGATTTTATCCCGTATTACAGCAGAAGTGTGATTGGAGCTTGTGTGTTGTCTTTCCGGTTGGGGGAATATGCGATCATACAGTGCACTGAGGGAATACAAAAGTAGTGCTGTGCTACCTGGTCCTACTGGCATGGTGAAGCACTACTCCATTTAAACCGATAGCAGTGCAAATAGCTACTTTTCCACCCTTTATACCTGGAACATCCACTGTTGCACTTTGTCTAATGATGTTCCTGCCTTTGCAACATTGGACCAAACTGAACCCAGCTTCAGCTATGTAGGTACACTATATTGCTTAAAGTATTGGGACACCTGCCTTTACACACACATGAACTTTAATGACATCTCATTCTTCATACATAGGCTTTAATATGGAGTTGGCCCACCCTTTGCAACTATAACAGCTTTAACTCTTCTGGGAAGGCTGTCCACAAGGTTTAGGAGTGTGTTTATGGGAATTTTTGACCATTCTTCCAGGAGAGCATTTGTGAGGTCAGGCACTGACATTGGGCAGGAACGTCTGGCTCGCAGTCTCCTCTCTAATTCATCCCAAAGGTGTTTGGTCGGGTTGATGTCAGGGCTTCCTCTACTCCAGACTTGCTCATCCATGTCCTTATAGACCTTGCTTTGTGCACTGGTGCGCAGTCATGTTGGAACACAAAAGGGCCACCCCCAAACTGTTCCCAAAAAGTTTTGAACATGAAAATAGCTTTGAATGCTGCAGCATTAAGAGTTCCTTTCACTGGAACTAAGGGGCCAAGCCCAACCCCTGAAAAACAACTTCACACCATAATCCTACCTCCAGCAGACTTTACACTTGGCAAAATGTAGTCAGGCTAGTACCGTTCTCCTGGCAACTGCCAAACCCAGATAGAGAAGCATGATTAGTCTCCACTGCTTTAGAATCCAGTGGCAGCGTGCCTTCCACCACTGCATCCAACACTTTGCATTGCCCTTGGTCATGTAAGGTTTAGATGCAGCTGCTTGACCATGGACACCCATTCCATGAAGTTCTCTGTGCACTCTTCTTGAGCTAATCTGAAGGCCATACAAAGCTTGGAGGTCTGCAGACAACTGGCGACTTCTGCACACCGTGCGCCTCAGCATATGTTATCCCATGTCTGTGGTTTTACAGTGCATCCGGAAAGTTTTCACAGCGCATTAGTTTTTCCACGTTTTATTATGTACCAAAATACATTAAATTAATTTTTTTCCTAAAAATTCTGCACACACAACACCCCATAAAGACATCATGGGAAAAAGTTTGAGACTTTTGCAAATTTATTAAAAATAAAAAAACTGAGAAATCACATGTACATAAGTATTCACAGCCTTTGCCATGAAGCTCAGAATTGAGCTCAGGTGCCTCCTGTTTCCACCGATCACCCTTGAGATGTTTCTGCAGCTTATTTGGAGTCCACCTGTGGTAAAGTCAGTTGATTGGACATGATTTGAAAAGGTACACACCTGTCTATATAAGGTCCCACAGTTGACAGTGCATGTCAGAGCACAAACCAAGCATGAAGTCAAAGGCGCAAATCTGGGGAAGCAAACAATTTCTGCTGCTTTGAAAGTCCCAATGAGCACAACAGTGGCCTCCATCATCCGTAAGGGGAAGAAGTTCGAAACCACCAGGACTCTTCCTAGAGCTGGCCGGCCATCTAAACTGCACGATCGGGGGAGAAGGGCCTTAGTCAGGAAGGTGACCAAGAACCCGATGGTCACTCTGTCAGAGGTCCTCTGTGGAGAGAGGAGAACCTTCCAGAAGGACAACCATCTCTTCAGCAATCCACCAATCAGGCCTGAATGGTAGAGCGGCCAGACGGAAACCACTCCTTGGTAAAAGGCTCATGGCAGCCTGCCTGGAGTTTGCGAAAAGGCACCTGAACGACTGATGGTGGTGGCAGCATCATGCTGTGGGGATGTTTTTCAGCAGCAGGAACTGGCAAACTAGTCAGGATAAAGGGAAAGGTGACTGCAGCAATGTACATCCTGGATGAAAACCTGCTCCAGAGGGTGGAACTGAACTGTTGAGTGACCCATTCTTTTGCAAATGTACGTAGAAGCAGCCTGCATGCCTAGGTGCTTGATTTTATACAACTGTGGCCATGGAAGTGATTGGAACACCAGGATTCAATGATTGAGGGTCTCCCAATACTTTTGGCAATATAGTGACGGCAAATATCACTTAGTTCAGCAAGTGCATCAAGCTCAAGTATACTGTAAATGGAGACAATGATTGGCAGGGAAATATTAAACCCAAAAACAATGAATATTGTAAGCCAACTTGGATATACTCATGTGAACATATTGATATTACCTTTCTTTCACATAAAGTCTCCTTTGAGAGGAACTGTATGTAATTATTTCATTCTCATCCTTTGCTTTTCTAACAACTGGTCAATAGTGGATTTGGAAACAGCCCTAATGTTATTGAAGATACCATTGTCCTCTATGACCCAAGTTTGGATTTCCCATAGTATATTCTCTCTTCTGCACTGAACAGTTTCTTCCACCATTTGATCTTCTATCAATTCTACCAAAAAATGTGTAAAAACTGAGTTCCTCTGACATAGAAAATCCCAATTAGTGTGCCACTGTACATTAATACTGTAAAGACTTACCCATTCTCAGGGCTAAACATCCTAATGATTCCAGCAACAGTGTAACAGCTGTATTTCGGCTGTACCTGCTACCCAGCTTCTTTATAGCTCATGCTGTAGTGGATAGTATTATCAAGCGCAATGGCTCTTATTTTATTGGAACAAACTTCCATGTCCTCTGTCTCCCTCTTCGTCTTTGTGCTCTTCCTTTTATCCGTTATTTTCCTTGCGTTGTCTGGAGACTTTTATAATCGTTTGGCAGCTGGGGTGTATGTGCATAATTTGGTTTACTGTAAAAATCTCTGGGGACTCGAATCCACGGCCTGAGGCAACACTAAGCCACAGCAGCATCCTGTGGTTGATTTAACATCATGAGTCGTGTTACTGGGTGGATTTAATCACCGGTTATTGTCGATGCTTATTGTGCTATGCTCTGTCTCGTCATAATCTCAGTCGTGTGATGAGTGTCATGAGATGGCAGATAATAATAACAGGATCAGTCCCAAAGCAAACAGCGTAATGCTCCTCAAAGCCGGGCCGTAATGCTCCTCACAAGCCAGGAAGTAGTTTAGTTTTTATCCTAATTTTTTTTTTGTTTCTAGAAAGAAGGAACAAGGGTGTGATTGTGTCCAGTGTCTGTGTGTGTCTCTGTGTCAGCAGGGAAAGTAATGCTTTCATGTCAACGCCTTTGAAAAAATGGCACATCGGAAAAGATTTGCATAAATATAGGCTTCGTATGGTTAATCACACAACTGGGCTGAGGAATGTGAAAATAACAGGATAGGGATTACATTTAAAATATTGTTAAATGGACGACATTATGATCATACACATCCTGGGTGGAGATGGCGGCAGCAATGATCTGTAAGTGATATTAGTGAAAAGGGGGGGGTGCTAGTTTCTCTGTCTCACATACACACCCACACACTCTGACATACAGACAGACAGATATAGACACAGACATGCATATCTGTGTGTCTGTCATTGTGGGACCTTCACACTGACTCACTTTGCTGCACAATGTGATTCTAGCTCCAACCTGCGCCTAAAATATTAAAGTAGGTGGCAAAATACACCTTCTGGGACTTGCCCAGAAATTTTTGATCAGCACAAATAAATATGGCTAAAAGTAATAACCTTTATTCACGAATATCATCCTGCGTCTCTCCCTGACAGTCTCAGTGTCTATTGTTGCTAGTCGTACCTGCTGCCTGTCTCCGTCTAAGCCTTGCTCTGTTTCCATGGCAACCATTTCATTCTATATAGTAGTGATCATTTCTGCTGTCCTGTGCACCAACGTTTCCAGCTTAACCGGGGAGCCTGATCAGTCGCACAGACCAATCAGAGGTCACCTTCCCTTTCTGCATGCTGAGAGAGTGGATTCTCTCTGCACTGCTGTTGCACTGCTTGGAATGTTCGGTCCTTCCCAGGACAGGTGTTGCTGCTGGGTCTTTGACAAGAGTAGCAACATAAATTGTGGATGTTGTGAGGGAAGATATTAGGCAAGCACTTTGCTGTAACTAACAGTGTCCCCAAGACCTGTCGATCCATGCTTAGAAACTGGGTAGCGACCTCAGGCTGGCTGTGACTTTGAAAACTGTGCCGTTGCATTTTCAAACCTGATAGTGAGAATACTTAGAAGTCTTTCTGGCATCAGTCCTCGTTTCTCCAGCTGATTTTCATGCAGAGAGACCTCCTGAGAGTATAAAGCCTGGCAGGGACGTCTTTAGATTCCAGAGGTGGTCATTCTTGTCCTCGCTGTTCCATAAACCGTGGGTTAGCTGTCATTGTAAAAACAAATCATGTGATCCAATTATTATTATTAATAATAATAATAATAATAATAATAGTAATAATAATAATCACAACTTTATTGATCCACGTGGGGAAATTCCTTTGTTGGGGAAATTCGTTTTTACGCCTCCCTCAACTTGCTCTTTGTAGAGCAAGCTGTCCGTGAAGGGCTGCCACCTGTTGGGGAGCCCAGGGAGCTGGGGGTTAAGGGTCTTGCTCAAGGACCCGCAGACATTTTACTTACCTACAATTATGGTTTTAGGCTGTGACACAACTCCTTGACAGTTACTGCTCAATCCTTTGACCATCTCCAAGGTCATATTTTCATATTTTTCAGAAGACAAATCAGCCCCACACACAAGTGCACCCTGGGCTCTAGTAAATTGTTCTAATTATTGATGGGATTCATTCAAATGGGCTTTTAGCATGGTGGTGAAAAATAGCATTTTCCAAAAAAGGTCAGGAGTAAGCACCAGGGCAAGTAAATTGTAGCAGAAACCCATATGGTTTCAGAAAAGTCCATGACATTGCAATTACATGTATGAGCTTGGGTCAATGGAAATGTTGTCAAACTGTTGAACTTGTGACAGCAGTGACTCTGATCCATTCACCACAGATCCCCCTATTGAACTAGTCAGCTGTTCTTCAGTCCTTCATCTGGTTAAATCATTTACGTGTGGTGGGTCAGAGGTGATGACAGCGTCTGTGGAGGTCCAGGGTCCAGATCTTGCAGCATATTATCATCCAGTCACATTTACACATGTGTCCAGGGGAAGTTCATAGTCAGGATGTATAGATAAAAGTTTGTTTGTTTTTAATTTTTGTTCTCCCTTCTTTTCTGACAGGTGGTTTCCCATTAACAGCAGACTCTTACTTTGAAGGGAGGAACGCAAGGATGTAGGAGGCTACTGCCGGCCACGTTCACTGTTACGCATGTAGGTCTCCGGATATGGAAGAGGAAGGAATGCAGCCACCATGGATAGACCCCAGCAAAGAACACAACAACTAACATTTCATGGAGTGCTACCTAAGTTGTAGCATAACACTTGTGTCAAGCTCCTGTCCCCTCCATCATCACTGAGATAATGCTAAGTGTCATTTAGCTTCTTGGTTTTTCTTGTTTGTGTGACACTGAAAATCTTTGAGTCACTATGGCGGCCACATACCGGCTCGTGGTCAGCAGTGTTAGCCACTACCATAGCGTGTTGGTGGACCAGCGCCACCCACAGGTTGTGCACTACTGTGAAGGAACCTGTAGCCTCCTGATGCATGGCTTGGAGTGTACAGCTGCCCATCGGGGCCTCTGTTTTGAGCCAGTGGATCCTGTACTCACTGGCTCTAAAGAATTTGTGTCAGAAGCCACCACACTGAAAACAGCTGGAAGTAACTTACGCCACCAAAGGTCTGTGAATGGAGAAAAGAATCGTAGAAACTTGCCACGTACGGTTCCTGGATTGAAGAGGGGATCATCTGTTCACACTCCCTTCAGCCTCAAGGATATTACAAGGGATGCCATAAATCTGGCTAGCGGGAAGGTCAAGGAGTTCTCCTTCAATCAAATGCCCTTACAGACAAGTAGGAAGCTCCAACTGGACCCTCTTAGTCAGAGGTACAATGATGTGAACTTTACAGGAGGGAGTTTCTGTGAGAATGATGAGAACCTCCCACCATTCACCCATCTTCCCATGACACTCCCAGAGGACCTGCAAAAACAGATCCCTCAGAACACCTCCCCGGAGCAGCACAGCAGCATCACTATTACCTCATTGCCAGACACATCAATTGAGGATCACCTCATGGCCCAGATTCTGCAGTTGACTAAGGTGGATGCTGGAACCTCTGGGGAAGACATCAGGTCCTGCCTTAATATCTTACTCAAATGCTCCAATGACCTCAAGAAGTGTACTGACATCATCAGGCAATGCATCAAGAGGAAGGCTCTTGTTGAGGGCAGAGGGAACCATGAGAATGAGATTATTTACCAGACAGTGGTGGACCAGCTCTCTAGACATCTGAAGAAGTGGCCTTTTGGGTTTGAGCATGAGCTCCCAGGAGCTCAGGAGCACAGTGACTGGTCCAGACTGATCAGTACCCTCCATGGGTTTCAGCAGAGCCCCCTCTGCCCCATCATAGACCATGAACAGCCCCCCAGGTATGAGGATGTTGTCTGTTCCCAATCCTCAATTCAAACAGTTTACCCAAACCTTTCCCTTCATGAGGCCCAAGAGGCTACCAGAGTCCCATGCAGCAATGAGAACTCAGTCCAGGGGCCACACTGCCTGCCATTCCAGGTTCCTCCATCTGAAAATGGGGTACAGCATCATGGGAATATTGCGGTGTCTTCCCTGACCTCCACCCTTGATTGCAATGTAAACAGCATCACCGTTGAGAACCATGAGAAACCTGGGGAGCTTCTGTACTTTGACAAGGAGCCTTGTGATCTTCAGGTGATTGACAACAAAATCCAAGGGGCAGGGAATTCACTTTTAGATTCTGTAGGATTTGCCGCTAAGGCTCTGATACAGGAGGAAGACCTCACTACTCACCTTAGCACCTGTGCAGCTGAAATGCCACAGAATGTCTGGGAGAAGACCATGGTTATGATGGACACTGAGCAGCCCCAATCCGAAGGGCCTTGTGATTCGTGCCAGCGCACAGAGAGTGTGAGGTCTCCAACACCAAGTTGTAGAGGAGCCACCAGTGACAAAACTGATGAGATGCCAGTGGATTCAGAGCACCATGACATAGACAAGGAGCCAAGGTTCAGAAACTATGGCCAACAGACAGATAACCTCCAGTGTGCAACCTCAGACAGTAAGAAGCTGGCAGGAGGTGGCGCTCTCCAAGAGGCCCCAGCTGAGCCCGAGGGTCTGCCCGAAGGGCCCGCTGGTGGCCACGTCAACCATGATGAAGAAATGAAGGATCAGGATGGTGCTCTACTTCTGCAAATCCTGGAGCAAATTGAAAGCTTTGCTCAGGGGGCATCAGAAGGTAGTGTGGCTGTCAGTTTGAGGACCGGGACTCCCACTCAGGAACCAGAGTCGTCAAAGCCGCTGCAGGACACCGTATCCATCACTGTGGGTACTGACAAGGTAAACCCTTTACCACCAGAGGCCACTGGTAAAGAACACAAGTCTGTGGAGATCCAGCAGGCTCCAGAAGCCATGAAGGTGAGTAAAGTATTTTTATATTGATCGCCAAGCCAATACAATGCTGTTACAGCATCTGTGTGTGTGTGTGTGTGTGTGTGTCCATGCCCCAGTGTCCTTGAGCACAGTCCTGAAATGCTGGTTTTGTGGGATATAAGCAGTGCTTTAATCACAGGTCACAAGACACTGTCACTGCAGTTAACCCCATGTTTACTACCTCTTACTGTATTGGGGGCCCAGGCTGATGTAACAGGGAAGCTATAGGCAGGTAAGCATTGTGGCAAAGCCGGTGAGATGGATGTCATGGTGCAGCCCTGCCCATGTCGCAGGCACCGGTACATTGTAAAGGTCAGGGGCTCCCCATAAGGTGGTAGCGAGGTGACAGCATCTCTGAGCTGTAGCTCAGAATTCTGTGGTTCTGTGGTTGATCTGCAGCAGGTCCTGTGAAATGAATTATTGCAAAACATTGGGCCCATCCAAAGCATATATGCCAAGGCTGGGTTAACAATGTACCCAGGGTTAAGGAGGATTCCAGACTGTAGTCAGGGTTAAGTTGGGTTCCACATTGTACCTGGGGTTAAGGTGGATTCTGCATTGAACCCATGGTTAAGATGGGATCAACACTGGGATCAACCCAGGGTTAAGGTGGATTCCACACTGTACCCGGAGTTAAGTTGGATTCCACATTGCATCCAGGGTTGCGGTGGGTTCCACACCGCATCCAGGGTTAAGATGAGCTCCACAATGCACACAAGGTTAAGGCATGATCTAGACCAGGGGTGGGCAATCTTTTCTACAAAGCGCCAGTGTGTATGCGGGTTTTTCAGATAACCTTTAAGGTTCAAACCCAGGCATGAGGACTCTTAAGCCAAGCAGTCTTTTAATTAGTAATCTAATTGGGGAGTTGCAGCAAAACTCCACATACACGCCAGCCCTATTTGAATAAGATTGCCCACCCTTCATCTAGATTGTACTGGAGGGTCCGTGGAGGGTCTTGAGGAGCAGTGCTCAGGCTACTTGGAATTGCCATGGTAACTGTACCGATGTGCTGATTCCTTAGCATTGAACACGTCCTCAGTCATCCTCCATATCTCCATTTCCCTTTCACTCTCTATGTCTCATATGCACAGAGCGATGAGAACACCAGGCTCCTTCCCAACACGACTCCCCCTGCAGGAGAGATCGCGCGGGGCATCATCCCCAGCTTCAACTTCCCCAGTGGGGTCCCCAGGACCATCGGCAGTGACCTGGATCGGACCATAGCCCAGATCGAGGCAGTGTTCACAGAGCTGGGGGAGCAGAGGGCCACCATGCAGGAGATGGGCAAGATAACCAAGGTGCGGCCACTGTTATCTGGCATCGGTCAGCTGCCGACCTGTGAAGCTCCGTAATGGATGTGTGTGTCAGTTACTACTAAGGCCCGTGAGCTTCGCTGTAGGTTAATTCCCTCCTCATGCATCAGTGTTCCTCCAGTCTACAGGAAACTGAGGTGTTTTCATTTTGGTTGTTTTATTGTTAAATGTTCATAATAATGTATATTGTAAATTTAATTAGCATTATTTAAACTATACTCTTAAGTGTATTATTTTATTTAGATGTTTTATTCTTATGTGTATATTTTTTGTAGATGTGAATATACTGTGTGTGTATACATGTATATGTATGTATACACACACACACACACACACACACACACACACACACACAAGATGAGGCGGCAGGGGGCACTGATGAGCACATAGCCTTATCTCTGTCCCTGTCAGGCATGTGGCTACCCGCTCTACTGGAAGGCCCCGCTGTTCCACAGGGCTGGCGGAGAGAAGACCGGCTCCGTCTACGCCAGCTTATTGATGGAGACATGGAGAAAGTAAGAAGCCCTTCCATGTTCCCTAATGGCTTCCCATCCAACTCAGCAGGGCAGAACCGAAGGGTTTGGGAAGGACAGTGACGCTCAGGAGTCAGATAGAGGAGCTTTGGGATGGAAACATCTGGAGCTCCAATGAGGAGAACGGCCGACAAATTTCAGTTTCAATCTGAAACCGAATGCCATTACGACATGACATGGCATAACAAAATGCCTTAAAGTCGCCCTTGACGATGCCATTGGAGATGGGGGATATTCTTGTTTGACGGTGCTCTCTTTTCTGCCAGGTTGACACTGCGATGTCATGATGACTCATCCAAGTTCGTGTACCTGCTGGCCAAACCAGACCACACTTACGTGGAGCAAGAGGATTTCGTCCTTTTGTTACAGGTGTGAGACACAGAAGCTCACGAATCAGTGCATTTGTCAGGTAGACTTACTGAACGCCAGTTGTCATCCAACAGTGCTTATGAACTCCTACACCTGCTCATGTGGAAAAACTGTACATTGAGCCATGCGGCAAAATGGACCATGCACCCCACCCTTTCCAAATTCACACCTCGGCCTGCCTACCTGCCTACGGCGGGTGCTGCAGTTACAGATGATGAAATTTAGCCTTCAAATATCATGCCCATTATGCACTGCAGTAGTTAGCAAATGCCACAAACATACTTTTTTCATTAAATACATGCCTCGAAAACATAGTTTAATTAAAAAACATTGCAAACTATTATATTTCAAAATATTTTTAAGTTTTTTGTGTTGACTCCCGCCATAACGAGGTTGTATGCATAAAAATGACATAATCATGTCATAAGTGTGTAATATGCATGACATCAGCACCTTAATCCTCACAAATATTGCATTTATGTGAGATTGGCAGCTGGTGGGGGGACCTTAGGAGGGGGGCCCTTGATGTCACTAGGGGGCTGGGGCCCTAGCATAGCTGTCCTGCCTATAAGTCCCCCCCTACATAGCACCCCGTAGGTCCACCAACAACACCCTGATGTCAATACTAGTTTGCACATGGTGCCCCCTGAGACGTAAAAGTCGTATCACAACAAAAAGCACATTTTTCCAGTCTAATAGCTCAGATAAAATGCAATTGAAGAGCTGAAGGTGTAGTTTTTTCTATGATTGCAGGACATAGTAAACAGTCACCCTGGCCTGACGTTTCTGAAGGATGCACCCGAATTCCACTCCCGCTATATAACCACAGTAAGTCCTGCATGGTGCCCCCTTGTGGAGGGAAACTGACAGTCACTGCTGTCAGTCCAGCAGCATGGCATCATGCTAGCTATAGGTACCTCCTCTCTGTAGGCAGGATTTTGACTCCGTCCACTAACAGTCTGTCCCTGACAGGTGATTCAGCGGATCTTCTACACAGTCAACCGCTCCTGGACAGGGAGGATCACAGCCCATGAGTTGAGGAGGAGTAACTTCCTAGAGGTATGACTTCCTGCTTGCTGCTCCCCCAGAGTTACCTACAATCCTCCCTGTTTACAAAGCCCCTTCCTGGGTTACACGCTCCTCTCCTCTTGCTCCAGACCCTGGCTGCACTGGAGGAGGAGTCTGACATCAATCAGGTCACCGACTATTTTTCCTACGAACATTTCTATGTCATCTACTGCAAGTTCTGGGAGCTGGACACGGACCACAACCTGCTGATCGACCACAGGGACCTGGCCAAGTATAACTACCATGGTAAGCAGGCTGGGACATCAGCAAGGCGGTCATTATCATTATGGCTGTCGTCAGGAAGCTAAACCTTGCCTCACTCTATTCTCTTACAGCTTCATCAGAGAGAATCGTAGAGCGTCTGTTTTCCGGGGCTGTCAGCAGGTTTGTCCTGTACACCACAGACATCCTCCTTCAGCCCCACACCCCCCAGTAATACATGCAGAGGGATGTCACTGAAACTCCTAATTAATGAAACTAATTGTCAGATATGTGACATTAAGAATGAAGAACATACATTTCCTGTCCTTGCCTCTAGGGGGAGCTCAGGCCAGAGCAAGCACAGGATGAGCTATGCAGAGTTTGTGTGGTTCCTCATCTCTGAGGAGGACAAGAAGACCCCAACCAGGTAATCAATGTGGAGGGGGGGGGGGCAGGTCACCTGAGCAGTAGTGCTAGTGGAATCAGGGCCATGGTGTACCTTGCACTGAGCATGCTCAGTGTGACTCAGGGGGAGAGTATGTGGGGCCTCATGGCCATTTATCTCCCTGCCATGGATAACCATGCAGTAATCCCACATCTGTGAACTGCAGTGTGGAATACTGGTTCCGCTGCATGGACCTGGATGGCGATGGTGTCCTGTCCATGTACGAGCTGGAGCACTTCTATCAGGAACAGAGCCACCGCCTGGAGGTCATGGGCGTTGACCCGCTGCCCTTCCATGACCTGATGTGTCAGGTGCTGGACCTGGTCAGACCCCAGCGGCCGGGTTAGCATTTACCACAGCCTGCCCATGGTCTCACAGAGGTCATACTGACCACAATTATAGTAACCATTCATATCGCTGTTATCTGACCACATGACGTGTGATTCAGTAATCCCCCCCCCGCCAAATGCAGGTATGATCACACTCCAGGACCTGAAGCGGTGTGGCATGGCCCACGTCTTCTACGACACCTTCTTTAGCCTGGAGAAGTACCTGGAGCATGAGCAGAGGGACCCCTTTGCCATTCACAAGGTGAGCTCGCAAGCTTGTGGTGCGTCGGTGCCATACAACCTGGGCCATGCCTCTCCGCTGATTACCCCATCCCCTCTGCAGGAGGCGGAGCGCGCTGGGCGGGAAGTCTCTGACTGGTGCCGCTTTGCAGCAGAAGAATATGAGATCCTGGTAGCGGAGGAGTCAGAGAGCGAGCATCTGGAGGACGAGTGTGTTTTCATTCGCGTTTTCATGTGCAGGAAAAGCAACTGCAGGATGGATGGATGGATGCAGGAGCATGGTGCAGTGATTAGCACTGCTGTGTCACACCTCTGGGACCAGGGTTCGAGTCTCCACCATGGCTCCATGTGTGTGGAGTTTGCATGTTCTCCCCATGTCGTCAAGAGGTTCCGGTTTCCCCCCTACAGTCTTAAAATATGCTGAGGTTAAATGGAATTTTCAAATTGCCTGTAGGTGTGTGTGTGCCCTGTGATGGGTTGGTGCCCCATCCTGCCTTGTGCCCATTGTCTCTGCACCCCCCACGACCCGGAACAGAACTAGCAGTTGGATTCATTTTATTTTATGTTTTATAATCTGGCTGTTTAGCCTCACTGTGATCTCTCTCTCTTTGTCTCTGTCGTCTGTCCTTCTTTCTGTCCCCACAGGTCTTCGGAGGGTGACACAGAGTCTGAGACAGTGGCAGTCTCCCTGGAAACAGCGAGCGACGTTCCCAAGCCAGTCACGTCGGATTAAACATGCCACGTGCCACAAATGCTCCACACACACGAACGCAAATGTGTAACATGCAATCCTGTTTGTAAAAACAAATTTGAAGCACAAATACATTGTGTGGTGCTGACTGATTAACAGAAAAGGAAAGCATCCTGTTTTTAATGTTTTTAACTACTCTGACAGTTTTCTGTAAATTCTTGTTGGTCTGCAGTTGACCTGTGGGCTTAACAGAAGACTTTTTTGTGTTGCGAGTTTTTCTGATTTGTATGCATCACAAACCCACCAATGTTTCAGAATATTTAAACTACTTCAGAACCTTAAGTCAGTGGTAATGTATGGAGCCTGGCACCTAACGGCCATTTTTGGTACTACACCGTCAAATTTCTAGCTGAACAGACGTGGAGGAAAACTTTCACAGTAACGCCAAGAGCAGCTATATGCCATGGACTGGATTGTTTTCTTTTTTTAAAATTTCCTTAACAGGAATAATGGTACAAGATCGTCGTGACCCAATTACAGGGGAATTGGATGATTTTTTTGGCACTGTGATGGACAGAGGGGGTGTATATAGTAAAATACATTATGGGTTCTTACATAATATGCCGGCAGAATGTGTTAACTGGGGTAACTGGGGTTCAAAGGGATTTCTGTTGTTGTACCAATGTGTGTTTGTCTAGTGGACACTGACTAACTGCAGGTAACTTTAAAGATACTATAGGTGTGTTCTGGGTTAAGGATCTGTACCTTAAAGGTCAGTTTTCAGGTTGTCTGACCAATGGAGGCAGGAGGACATCGGTCATGACTGCCTGTATGGGCCCTTGAAGCCATAAGGATGGGCTGCATGCATTAGCAACAATCATCTCTGCATTTAAAACCATCTTTAGTGGGAACAGAAACTGGTCAATGAGCGTGACAGCCCTGAAAGTGACTTTGCTACTGTGATCTGAGCAGAATGAAACAGCAAAAGCAAAGTATCTCGCCGGAGGAGGAACAGAACGACAAAAGGAAGCTGTCTGCAGTGCGACTGGCCCTTTAAGAAACCAGCTTAAAGGATGTCGGCGATGGAACTGAAAACAGTTTGGCAGAAGTAAAACTGAAATTCAGCACAAATGCCAGGGAGAGCAGGAGAGTCGACTTTCCAAGCCTCCGTGACGTCACACAGGGTCAAGCAGGTGAGTGCATGACTCTCCTGAAAAAGGAAGTGTTCTTTCGCAACTCGTGTTATATGTCACTGTCTACAGTGTACTGGAAGCAGTTTCACTGTGTTTACATACGATCTTTCCTCTTCTCCTGTGATGTAGTGCTTCTAGAATTTGCGTGCGGCAGGATTTGCTTGTGTTTTGCATGGCGTGCACGAGGAAGCGGCGTGTCCGTGCATGAACATCGACTCTGGGTGTTAATATGTTAATCATAATAATTACACAGGCTCCACACTTTATATAAACTGCAAGTGTTCACAAGTGTTTGTTTTCATGTCTGTTTGGAGGCTTTAGCTGTAAGGATGAGGGATCAAAGTGAAAAAAACTGCCCCCTTGTAATAAAGGCTGCAGCCACACAGGTGCGCTGTGCAATGACCCCATTTGAAGGATATTGAAACCTCCCCCCCCCCAGGACGGAGTGCTGCACCTGCTGAGCTCCAGAAGCTGATGCTTTGCTAATTGATTATACTGTTTGGGTCCATTGTGGCCTTTGTCTACGGATACCGTGTATCATGTTTGTTTTTTATAGCATGTGATGTTATCTGCTACTTGAAGCCCCCCCCCCCCCCCCCCCCCGGGGGGTGGGGGTTTAAGGCGGTTGCGTAAATAAAGAAAAAAACA
>JAABNX020000090.1:25701711-25717618 GCA_015163995.2 Mormyrus lacerda | reverse complement strand
ATATATATATATTACATATTATTGTTATTATTATGTTACTCATATCCTTACCCCAACATCCACATATCATATGTGTTTACAAAGTGTGTTTTAATAAGTTTACATGTGTTTAAAGCATGTGGGAGGGGTATTTTAAGGCTTAAAGTATAAAAAAAAATTCATTTATATGGTTTTTCTCCATCACGGATTTTCACTTATCGCTGATGGGTCTGGAACATAACTTCCGTGACAGGCGGGGGAATCACTGTATATATGTCATGTTCAAGGCTGGCTCAAGCTGTAGGCAGAATAGGCAGTTGCTTAAGACCCCCAACTCACCTGATTTGCAGGGGAAGTGAAATGATTATCAGTTTTCCTCCAGATTTTTTGTAAAGCTTTGTCTGGGGTCCTTGAAAAGCATGACCTGGCCTTGCTAAACAGACTGTACCTCCTGCCTCCGAAAGGCACCTTGACCATAATTTGACCCATAAAGTTCTGCAATCCCTACCCTCAGTCAGATATGCACACAGCCTGTGACACCCCTCACCTGTGACAGCATGGTGCTGAATCCCTGGTCTGTGCCCACCAGCCCTCGAACCCGGCTCTTCCAGCCATTGGTTTCAGCTTGTCAGAGGAGCCTTGCGGTCCATTTCCAGAGGCCTATACTATGAAGCGGGGTTACTGGGTTATTGGGGTAACTTGTCAAATTTAAGCTATTCTAGGCAAAATGTAAGTGAACGAATATGAAGTGCATTTAAACCATGGTACTTTAAATCCGACAAGTTACCCCGATAAACCAACAACCCCGCTTCGTAGTACAGCAGCCTTGCACAGGCACATCTGAAAAGCCTTATGGGTTTTTCATTGTCCCTTCCTTGGAGACATAAAAATGTGTAAACCCTTTCCAACGGACATTTTTCTTACACACCGATAAACACTGTGATGCCATTTTAGTGTTACACCTGTATTGTTTATGTTTATGTGGTAGAATGTCATGTTTATGTAAATGAGTCACTCAATGTAATTACGAAAGTGAAGTAAACTAAGTATCCCGCCAATTGTCATCTCAGTGAAAATTATCTTATTATCTTTTGGCGTAAATTGTACGTCAGAGCTGCGGGGGATTTCCCCGTCTTTGAATCCTCCCTCCCCCAGGTTTGTAGTATTCGCACTAAATTGGCATAATTTAAACCGTACAGTATTCACTAGTCACTGCCCGAACGTCCGCTATACTAGAGGACTTACGGTAGGGCCGGGTTGCCATGTACCATGGTAGAATTCCTCACCGAGTGAATCAGAGCGAAATCAGAGGCAGGAATTGCTGGAGTCTGTCGGGGGTAGGGGAATTAGAGGTGTCTTTCAAAGTGTCTTTGCAGACAGTTTTAGTGCACAAAGGTAAGAAATCGACACGTTTAATACTTTACAGCCTGATTATATTTTATACGACTGACGGTTTAGACCCCGTGAACTTCTTCACTATGCGGGTCCGGAGGAAACCGGCTGCCTTAGTTCGGATGGAGCGAAAAGCGAAACCAAACTGCTTTCAGTTTTTCAGAGAGTGTGGGTTTCCGTGAAAAGCGATGAGCGCATAAGGGTAGCCACGTAACGTTTCGTTTTTTAATATCTTTGTTTTTATTATATTTTTTAGACTGATCGACATACCGGCTTAATGGATGATGGTCAAGCGGGATGCAGAGCCAAGCTGCGTTAATGCGTAATGCGCAATGCTTTTCCCTTCTACGTTCCCATGTGTCATTTGAATTATAATAAATTTGCTTTCTCAGAACTACACTACCAGGGCGTCGCTGGAGATCAGCTGTTGAGTATATCAGTTTTGCGCTTTACAGAGTATCCCCAGATGGCAGGGAACGCGCCGGGATTGTGTGCTTCTGAAAACGGGAAACTTTAGAACGTTGGCCTCTCTGATTGCATAACAATAACATGTGTCTGATTGTTTTTCCGACCAGATAACAGCAACATCCGTATTGATGCGTCTAAATCACTGCAGCTCTGTGGCTGATCGCAGAGGAGACGTTAGGTTGCGCCGTGAGACAGACTTTCAGCCGCTGTCGGTGCCTGGGGCTCCGTTTGTCCGGGTTGTGATCCGCGCAGAGTGGCTTCAACTTCGCGCTTTGTCCGCGACGTGATTCACCGTTAATTGTAGTTAAATCAGGAAAGACATAGAGCTTCGGGGGGCCTTTGGTGATTTATCAGCAGTATGAAAACTATAAATATATTGAAATTGAAATAACATGTAATAACTAATTGATTATGTAAGCCCATAGTACACAAACGCATGGATAAGATGTATATATTTATATACACATATAAATACACACAGATAATTCCGCTGTAATTCTGATATTTTATAGGCAGGATTAACTTTGTATAATATGAAACATAACTAATAGGAAAGTTTGATCCCATATCATATGGGTCACATAACATTCCTCAGATTCCAGACACATATGACCTTATTTTTCTCCAAATGTTTCAAATCTCGACATGCCATCTGCGTGTGCCTGTATCGGTCCGTGTAGTTGTCTGTTGTAAACTCTCTTTCATGATAATGAAATGGTTTCTTGGGCAGCTGATGAGGAAGACATTAAGAACACCTCGGTCAGGCGAAATAACTTCCTCATACATATCATTGGCCTATAATTTGAAATATAAAATTAGATTAGCGGTTAGTTTTCGTAGCAATACCTGCTCTGTTCGTCTGTGCGTTTTCATTCTCTGGATAATATGTTAGTCTCTGTAACTGCTTATACACTCATGTCTTCCACACTTTCTCTGGATTTAATTTATTTTTCATGCGCATTTTTAATTCCTTGTTTTACGTGGATGCTTTCAGTTTCACGCGTGCTCACATGACACAGGTGTGTAGTCTTGTGATGCAGGTATTTATACGCTCTGTCTGAACACAGGTTCTCTTTCTTTCTTGCTTTTAATGAAAAAATTTTAAAAAAGTATTGTTTAGGTTTACTTATACGCCTCAAACGGTGTTTTGTTACGATTTAAATACATGTTAACGTACGACCCCAGCTGTAAAAGAAACAGGCTATTATATAGCAGCTCGGGGGAAGGGGGGGGGGGGTTTGTTGCTTTTATTTTTAAGTTTTATTCTTCTTTCCTAGCACCTCTTTACTGCGGGGTGTATTATCCCGTTCCAGGGTGCAACAGCAAGGCCGGCAGCCGTCAGTCGGTGACGTTGACCATAGCGCTGCCCCCTAGTGGTGGCTGAAGTGGCGTCCCCCTCCCCTAGCAGGATGTGAAATGTTCTGCTCGGTCGTCGAGGTCCCGGCTGAAAGGCGGCCAGCAGGTCCTGCTCTTCTCCGCTGTTTCTGTGGCGCATTAGTCACGGGCCCTGGCTGTAAATAAGTCGCGGTGCTTAGTATGTCCTTTAAGCTGCTGCAGGTGTGTTTGCTGTGAGAGGCGGCCCTGCGTCATCATGCCTGGCTTTATGGCTGTTTTTCCCTGCCCCGGATCCCCCCACCAGCTGCCTCTGTGTAGGATGTGTTGCCAAGGGAGTCCATTTCAATCTGCACCTGGATGACGTGCACCTGGGGTTGGGGGTAGTGTTTGGCGTGAGATGGCATCGGCTGGTGCCCTTCCAGCCGGCTCGACCTCTGCCTTGTCCTCACCACTGCTGGCGTCCCGGCCATACTGGCCCAGGGACTGCCTTGATGCCACCCCCAGGGGGGCACTAGTGAGTTGAAGCTTCTGCATGGACCTGATTTAAAGCACCCTCCCTTAGTAGTTTATAATTTACGGTACCCTCCTACCCCTGATCCCAGCCAACATGTGACTAGTGTCTGTGGCTGTTTCAGTTTCTTGCCATTTCTGACTTTCTTGTCCTCCTAGAAATTTCTCCTTCCCTCCTGCTGTACACATGCAGGGTGGGGGAGGGGGGGGAAGTTCCCTTAAGGGTGACATTGCTCTCCAGGTGTAATGGATGCCTTCAAGAACATAAAGAGGGAACAGTCCCTGAGCTCGTGATCAGGGATGTCGCTATGCCAGTTTTTAGGTCGTGAAGCTGATTAAAAGGAATATCTGGAAAGGGAAGCGTAGGAGACAGACCAGTGAAGTAGAAGTTTAATATGACTCTTTGAATTCCTGCATGAGGATTTGGGATTAACTGGGGCTGCTGAGTCGAGACCCAGATACGGATCAGCTGGCATTTGCAGATCCTTTCTGGGGACAGAGCAGGTCGAGGGCAGGTAATTGTTTTGTGCAAACTTTCAGGGACTCTAATTACCAGGATGTTATAGCAATGGGGCTGAAACCATGACAAGCACGTTCTTAACTATCGTGCTTCTACATCCTCCAGTTTCTGAGGGGGGGGGGGTTCTATGTAGATAGCCCTTTTCGAGTCATAGGTTGCCTTGGTCCCAGCATGCCCCGGGTACATAGGCGGTAAGGGCGTGCGTTTTCAAACATACTGTCTGCTGTCAGGGAGTGTTAGGGTTATCTCTGATTGGTTCTTTCCACTTACCTCTGTGATATTTTAACTTTCTCTGATTGGCCATTCTGAACACGGGCATCGTACAGCACTGTGCAAAAGCCTTAGGCAGTCCAAAGACATGTTTAAAGCTGTTTATCTGGGTCGCAAGTGTACTTTGGCTTAGAACAAAAACATAATTTAACATTAGAATATATGGAAATTAAGAGTAACACAATAAAAATGAGTATTAATTTCTTCTGTTTTGTAAAAGGTTACTGATATCTAGTTGGATGGCTGGATGAACACAGCTTCAGCTCCCAAACCTCTCCTCAGGGGCACCTCAGCCATTCCAGGATTTTGTTCAATTTCACCAACAGCTCAGTTGATTAATTACATAAAGTGGTTTAAAACTTCAGTGACAGATTGACTAGCTGTATGAGGTGTGATAGTGGCCTAGTCAAAAGATGCATGGCAGCACTGGATGATTGCTGCAAATACTGGGGTGACTTTAGCAGAGGTTCTTAAATGGCTAATCTGACGCACTTTGACAGGCATAATATCATAGTTTTACACCAACACAAGGATAATTTAAACATCATTTTCTTTGCCTGGTTAAGGCTTTTGCACTGTACTGTATATCCTCCAGGTCAGACTCTGATTGGCTCTTCTTTCTGAATCCTTGTTACTTTTGTTCTCTCTGATTGGCTGCTCTGTAGGTGGGTGGGACAGGGAGGGCCACCGATGTACATTTCCTGCAGTGACGATGGCGGACCAGATGCTGCAGCTGCCGGCCCTGTTTGGTGGCGAGGCTCACATGATGCCCTGTGAACTCATCCGGGAGGCGTCTCAGCAGGTGAGTGCCTGTCCCTTCATGTCACCTTCTCCACTGTATGGTCACTGCCCCCCTGACCTCTCCACCTTATCCCTCACAGGTCATATTTGTCCAGGTGAATCCGGGGGAGACTTTCACAATCAGGGGTGAAGACGGCTCGCTGCAGTGCATCCAAGGTTACCCTTCTATCACTTTCCATTCATGTGACCATTTCACTCTGGGTCATCTGACTTCACTCCAGTCACTTGTCGATGCTGAATCATGGGTTTCTGTTTGTCACTGCACCTGGTTGGCCAGCAGGGGGCTCTGGCCTTGCAACTCACTCAGGCAGGCAACATGTCGCTATGCTGATGCTGCCCTTGTGGGGGAACAAACTTCCTAATCTGATTTAGACTGACAGGAGTCAGTGAGAGGCTTGGCAGGCAGCAGTTGGCCCAGTGTGTTAAGAGGAGCACATTCTCTGTTGGAGGGGAGCGGATGGAGGCTGGATGGAGGTGAATCTTCATTGTCCGCAGGAGCACAGATGGAGGTGATTCCTCACTGTACTTAAGGGGACGGATGGAGGTGACTAGTCAGTGTCCACAGGGGGACAGAGGAAGGTGATTCCTCACTGTCACAACTCTAGTTTATCTTGCCTGCTGCATTCTTCTTATCACTCTGGGCTTTAATCTTGTAAGATCGATATTCACACTTTCATAGGTGCTGTGTGTGTTTTGTTGTATCACTTGATCTCAGAGGCGCGTAGAGTTCAGAGGCATGTCAAGGCTCTGCAGGGATGCCACTCCTCTGCAAACACAGACACTCCTTTTTCTTTACCAAATAAAAATCAGTCTTCTGATCGAGACCTTTAACCTCTATGCCCCCTGCTGGTTAGGGAGTGCTAAGGGCGAAAAGGAGTCGTCACTGTCATACTCTGAGCAGGTTTTCCTGTTATGGCAGCCCATCCCAAGATGTCTGGGAACTCAGACGGCTTGGTCAGGAACTGGTGATACACCACATTACATTATCTGACTGCATAATTTTTTTTCACTCAGGCCCTCCCTGAGTAATAGCACCTCCGCCCAGTACTGCTCTGAGTCTACAGCTTGGTTAAACCACTTCCTGTCTCCTGTCCCTCCCCCCATGTCACTCCGCAGTTAACTGCTGTAAATATGGCCCCTCTCTCTGTTTACTCCGTGCCTTTTTGGCATGGACACGCGGGGCAGGGCGCTGTGTTTGTCTTGTGGGTTCTTTGTGAGGTGATGACGACGGCCGTGACGCTCTCATAGCCTGACATTTCAGCTGCAGGATATTGCTCTAGACCAGGGTTGGGCAACCTTATCCGCAAAGGGCTGGTGTGTATGCAGGTTTTTGGAATAACCTTTAGGTCAGCTGTTCAAACCCAGGTGTTAGGACCCTTCAGTCAATCAGTTCTCAAATTTGTAAACTAATTAGGGAGCTACAGCGAAAACCCGCATACACACCGGCCCTTTTCAGATAAGATTGCCCACTCCTGGTCTTGGGTTTAATTGCCAGTCCTTCCAGGAAGACGGGGCATCAGCCTGCTAGTTAGGGAGTGATAGCCATCTCACTCTCCTTAGGACCAGCCGAGGTGCCCATGATGTCCCTGAATGGCTCCATCCCACCGATCCATGTGCCTCCAGGCTACATATCACAGGTAGGGGGCGCTGTTCTCTCGTTGGCTTAGTGATATCGTAGGAATGTGGGAATGGTTGATGTTCTGCTGACTGGCCGGCGGTGTTTTCCCTGGAGAAGGTCAAGCTGCCACCTGACATTTCAGTGAAAGGGCAGCTGATCACAGCCTCTGTCCCCAAACTGAATACACCCTGGATCAGATAAAGACCCATGTGTCCATTGCCCTTCCGCTGTGTGATGTCATAGCATACCCAGAAATCTTTGCAGCTGGCCTATCTGTGTTTGGTGTGCATTTATTTACCACTCGATTTCCCCCCCCCCCCCCCCCCAGCATGATGGTGGGGGGAGGGGCATAATGGCTGCTCATGACAGTGCTGGTGTTCCTCCTCACAACAGGTCCTGATGGACAGTGTGGGCATCCGTCGAGTGGTCATCACACCCAACTCCGAGTGTTACCCACCCCCGTCCGTGTCCCCCACGCCCCCCCTGCTCCCCTACGTGTGCCCTCCACACTTCCTCCCTGGCTCCCAGCCCCTCCTCTTCCTACCCCCTGGTGTAGGGGACATGCAGCCCCACCTCCTTCCCCCACACTGGCTTGTGCCCCCTTATGGGGAAGGTGAGTCCCATCTTACGAAAGCAATAGGGGTCCGGCGGCACTCCTTCGGGGGCAGGGTTCCCAGAAACCTCTGGTAGCTCCTATGAAAAATCTTTTTTTATCCCCCCAGAGATCATCCCACTCTGTTCTGTGTCAACCTGCCTCGGCAGTCCCCGCCCCCCCGCCAAGCTGCAGCCCAAGTTCCGAGAACGGCGGCTGGGAAGCCCCTCCCTCCCAGTATCCAAGAGTCACACAGTGGCGGCAACCCCTACCACTGGAGTGAAATCCTTACAAGGTAGGGTTACTTCCAACATGCACCTAGAGGACTAGTTAACCTTTCTGAACTAGTGCTGGTTATTTCCAGTTACTCACTGACATCTTGTTCTCACAGTGATGCTGCCACATCTAGGGAGGGTGTCTTTATTACCCATAATCCTTCACTGCTCCCACTGCATCCCTTCCTGTCTCCCATTTTTCATCCAGCTAAGCTCTGCTTCCCCTCATTAAGCACCACCCCTAACACACACCCCCCCCCTTCCCACCCTCACTGTCATCTTCTGCCCTTATTAATGCTGGGGGGGGGCACAGTCAGAGTAAATAACGGGGAACAGGCATCTGCTGAGTGGCCTCGCTGTCAGCCTCTGTGTCACAGCGGTCAGCCTCGGCGACACCGTGATAAATGTCACACAGAATCAGCAGCCAGCTGAAGGTCAGGCCCGTCCAAGCTGACACTTTTCTGGAGTTTTTTAATACTCTTTTTTTTGTGGAGCGTCTTTTATCTCAAAATAATGTAGTGTTGATGGCTGGGAAGCTGAAAAGTGCCGGCACATCCTGTGTCCCCTGACGTTCCCCCCCCTCCTGTCTTCACAGATCGCCACTCGGACGCAAAAAGCCCTAATGACAAGCCGCTGGGGATCGAGGCATTGCAGGTGGGTGTCTCGGCGTACCGTGCACAGCTAAAACAGCTCCCAAAGGGACCTCAGGTTTGAGGACTATGGCAATGGAAGGAGCTGTGAGGTGAAAGCCGCTTTGCTGCCGGCAGCCACTAGGTGGCAGCAACGAGTTGTGTTCTGATGAGCTGTGTTCATTCTGGTGCCTTTCGCTGGTGTTGCTGACTGGGAAGCAGATGAGCCATCAAACCCCTAACTGGGAACAATCTCCCGCAATCCCACAGAAGCATGCAGGCAAGGATTAGTGCCTGGTTAAACACAATGAGGTGGTCCATTATTAGAAACCAGCGCGGCTTCCTAGACTTCAACTCAGGCCGGCTGCTGATTGGACCAGTGCTGTTTTTCTCATGGCCCCCCGGGCCTGCTTGGCCCGCCCGACTCATATTGACACTGTCCTGTCTCAGGACATGACTGTCGGCAGATGTGTGTCATTAGCGGGGATGGCTGGGGCTGTGTTTCGTGTTTTCCGGGGGATCGTGGGAAAAGCATGTGGCACGCATGTAAATCGATACTCCGCAAGTAGGTCAGCAGGCACGGTGGTCATAAAACCAGAGCCGACCGTCCGTGTCTGGGTGCTGAGCTCCAGAGTGGCCTGCTTTTCGACACTCTGACAGATCGTGAGCTCACCTGCTGCTCCCAGGCTAAATGAATCACTAATTGCGGGAGCGGGGCCTGAGGCGCACATTATCACTCTGCACTGTAGCCCTGGAGCTTAATTGCCCGCTGTCGTTAACGAGGTGATGGAACGGCCCCCGGGGACGCCGCATGGTTCTCTTGCGTTTCGTGAAAAGCCAAACTGGAGTGCGGAGTAATTCCTGTTAATTATCGAGTGCCTGCTCGTACCTCTGAAGGAGGCTCTTCATCGACTGCACTTAGGTGCCCCGACGCATCGCAGGGGGGTGTAAATGGCACTTTCACGCTGTTCCCACGGCATCCTTGACACCCGGCGTCAGCCCTGGCTTCCTGTTTACCCACATGGGGCTCAGGGTCAGGAGTCTGAGATCGATGTCATTCGTGCAAAACGCTGGACCCCAAACTCTCTGGACCAACCGCCTCCCTCACTGGGCTTTGCTCTGTCTGTCTGTCTCTCTCTCTCTCCCTCTGCCTCCTTCATCCATCCCTCCATTCCCACGGGAAGGTGTCAGATGTCCAGGCACATAGAGCGAGACTGAGCTGGGTGCCCCCTGCAGGGCTTGCTGACAGTGACGGGGAGGGCAAATGCAGCTGTCGGTACCAGGTGGAGCTGTGCGAGAGGAGGTGGGACAGGACACCTAGTGCCGTGTACAGGTGAGGGCAAGCCCTCCCCAAAAGTGTCACATGACTTCTGTTCAGAACTTTGTAGCGTGACAGACGTGTGACTCTCTCTGCAGTGGAGAAGCGTGTGAGTGTGTCCTGGAGGGGCTCAAGCCAGCCACAGGGTATCATGCCAGGTACATTCCTGTGTGTTTGTGTGTGTGTGTGTGTGTGTGTGTGTGTGTGTGTGTGTCTCTGTCTGTGTGTGTGTGTGTGTCTGTGTGTGTCTGTGTGTGTGTGTCTGCCTGTGTCTGTGTCTCTGTGTGTGTTTGAGAGAGATTCTCCCTGTTTCTTTCAGACTAACCGCAGTGTGTGACACTGCGGCTGGGGCCAGATTCGTGTCGTTCGCCACCCTCAGCGGGGTCCCTGACTGCCCCCAACCTCCAAGACTGTCCCTCTGCACAAAGAGCTCCCTCATGCTGCAGTGGAAGGTATTGCACCCTCACCTCCCTAAATCAAGTTAGCCTCAGAAGGACACTTTCAAAAACCACAAATCTGTGCCCGGCACAGAGCACAAGTGAAATGTCTGCTGACAGTCAGGCCTTCTGACCACTCCAAAGGTCATTCTGAAACCATGTTCTGCCTCTCTGCAGGCCCCAGCTGACAATGGATCAGAAATCACACAGTACCTGCTGGAATGGGATGAGGTATGTTCCCTTTGGCTGGGACGGTGCGGTATTTCTAAAAGGCGCAGAGAGGTTATCCGATTGGTTGCTGTGCTTCTATTTGGGGCGGGGTTTACATTTTTAGATCATGCTCACATTGGCTCCTTGTGGATGTTTATTGCTGTTGCTGTGTACTCTCAGATGGCAGCTTCATAAATTTCTCTATTCGCCTCCCCCTGCCTGGCCAATCCCTCCCACTCTGTTCTGTTCAGCATCTATGGACCCCGATGACCGTCTGGCACTGACCACCACCCCTGTGCTCTGGCTCCGCCCCTTCCATCTATGCCATGTTTGTTTGCTCGCTGATTTGCCCTTAATGGCACCTGATTGGTTACTCATCCCGCCCCGTGCCTCGCTAAACGCCAGAGACGGGAGACTGTTATTAGCGGCTGTTGTTATTGGACTCTTCAGTGCTTTTAAATCCTCCCGTAATGTCGCACACGATGAGGACTAAATGAGGCACTGCTAATAAGCGACGTCCCAAAGCACCTACTGCCTTCTGAACATCCTGCCGTTTCCATAGAGACAGATCAGCCAGCTGCAGGAAATATTAGTAGAGATGCTGCAGAGACATTGGGTTTGGGTTCTGGTGGGGGGTTTGGGTTCTGATGGGGGTGTGGGTTTGGGTTTTGGTTTGAGTTGAGTGTGGCTTTAGGTTTGGGTTCTGGTGGTGGTGTGGGTTTGGGTTCAAGTGTGGCTTTGAGTTTGGGTTCTGGTGGTGGTATTGGCTTGGGTTTGAATGTAGGTTTGGGTTCAGGTGGGGGTGCAGACGGCTGTAATGGCGTGTTGAGCCTATAGCTTCTAAAACTTCTGGATCACCTCCCAGTCGTGACCGTAGTCATGGCATGGCTAGTGTTCTGGGTTTAATGTCCCAGTTGTGCACAGTCACGGTTTTCCTCACAGGGAACACGAAAGTGTGTTGATATCCTTAATGCCTTGTTTTCTCTGTGTGCCGGATACGTAAATTGTTTTTCCTACCTGCGGAAATTGCATAAGAGCCGCGCTGTCGGCTTCCGAACCGTTTCCCAGGGAAACGTAGCCCCTTCTCTGAGCTCTGCTGCTCCCCCCACAGGGTAAGACAAGCACCTCTTTCAGACCGTGCTACTCCGGTACCCAGATGCACTGCAGATTAACGCAGCTCTGCCCATCCACGGGATACACATTTCGGCTCGCGACATTCAATAACATCGGCACCAGGTACTGCACCCCAAACAGACATCCACTAAATCAGATCACTGTCCCTTCAGTGCTCCTCTCCTCGTGAAGCTCCCCCCCTTTACCTCTCACTTGAGACCACTCCTCAAGATGCCCTTCCCTTTCTTATGCCATGCTCGACATTGTCCCCTTGCCTCAGTGCCCCTTCCTGTGTCCCACCCCCAGCGATTTCAGCCCAGAGGTGATCTTCCACACGGCTGCCCCCCTTCCCCCAATGCCCCAGGCACCCCGACTGGTCTGCACAGGCATCACATGGATCACCATGGAGTGGAGCCGACCAGAGGGCCTCCCCCCAGAGGAGGTGCTGAGCTACACCCTGGAGGGCCGGGAGGAGGCCAGTGTGAGGATCTCCCACTGAAACCACACCTCACAGCAGAGGGGTGCCACCGTTGCGTCACAGAGTTATTAAGTGCGTTTCCTCCAGCAGGGGGCGCCATTCGAGACAAAGTACAATGGCAATGAGCTTGGGTGCACGGTGGATGGTCTGAGGAACAGTGTGCGGTACAGCTTCAGGGTGAGTGATGCCCCTACCCCCATCATCCAGGGCTCTGGATGATGTCTGTCGCTACTCTCCCACCTGCTCATGCCAGCTGATCACCGTCTTCTCCTCTGCCCCCCCCCAGCTCGTTATCTTCAGCGGAGAAGGGAGGAGTGATCCGAGTCCAGTTCTTCTGTGCAGCACCAGTTCAGACCCACTAGAACCGCCCTCCAAGCCCCGCCTCCAAGGGACAGTCACTGCTCACAGTTTCAGCGTGATTTGGGGTAAGCGGAAGCGTTTTCAATGTTTCTGTTAAGTTACTGAGGTGTCTTTAGGTCCCTGTGGTGGAAGTCATAGCTGGCTTTGTGTTTCAGATCCTCCACAGAACCATGGTGCCTTGGAGAGCCTGACCTACCTGCTGGAGATCTCAGAGGCTGACTCTGGTAGTGAGGCTCTGACCCTGCCCCCAGCCCCTTGCGATTGGCTGAATCTTGAGTATGAGCAACAGCTTTTGTGAAATTGAATTGAATTCATGGAGATAAAATAAATGTCCACTTCCTGTATGCTGAAAGGAACTGCTTGGGAGGCAGCATATACTGGAGCAGCCAATCAGCACACGTGTGATGGTCTGAGGCCAGACACCCTGTACAAAGTCCAGCTTCGCAGCATTGCTAAGGACAGCCATAGTCAGGTACAGCCCAGGTGCATTCTGGAAAATGCCCCCTGCCTTTGCTTAATGTCTTAATGATGCATCTCATTCTGTTCTGGGGTGTCCTCCCTCTCAGCCTACAAAAAGCCTCCCGGTCCGCACGCTGAGTGTGGCCCCGGGGCCCTGCTTACCCCCGAGAATTGTGGGTAAAGCCAGCCATAGGGAGTTGCAGCTTTGTTGGGGTGAATATCCATTCCCTTGGTTCTTCTTCCATGATAGGGCACTGGGTGGGCTGCCTGTAACAGTAATTTAGAGGTGTTGGCCCTTCCCAGAATGCCCTACAGCTGAGCAGGGGGGTATGGCCACAGAGTTCTGCCTGGAGATGAGATCAACAGACGGCAAGTGCACTGAAGTTTACCGCGGGCCCAGCCTGGACTGCACCGTGACCAGCCTGCTCCCTGCTGCCTCCTACAGGTTCCGTGTGCGTTGCGCCAACAACGCGGGGGTAGGTAATGCCGCAGTGCTTTCTCGGCTTAATTTGCCTGTTATTTTAGTTGCTATTAGGAGTTGAGGGATAGGGTCCCTGGGAATCTTCCAGACCTGCATTTCATCTGGTTTATAGTTTCCTAAGAATCTTGTCTCTCTCTCTTCATTTGTCCTCCCCTCATTATTGCCCCCCCCCGCCCCCCCCACACAGTACGGGCCCTATTCTGACGCCACAGAAGTGACAACAACTGCAGGTCCTCCTGGCCAGTGTGAGGCACCATTCCTGACACTGACCTCTGACACCTCCATCCTGGCCAGCTGGCAGGTAAGGAAAGGCAGGAATGTCTTTCGAATTTGCCCCTTTGCTCCACCCAGGCTAATGTGTCCATTTCCATGCCCCTAGTTTAGCGCCTCCACCTTCCAGCCGCTTAACAGCAGCGGAGGTTGATGGCTGTATGGTTTCATCTCCACCCAGCCTGACCCTCTTTAAACCCTCACCCTGTCAGATGCACATCTCGTCGGGCCTCTTTGTTTAGCTGTCCATGGGGGGGTGCAATTTTATTTGCAGCCAGGCAAATTCAGTCAACCCAAAGTCTGTACCAAATGGTTCAGATTCCTACAGCACCTCCAGGATGTACTGTGGTACTTCCTGCTCTGAATGCTGTTTATGAGCCTTAACCCTGTCATCCCATCCCATCTTTACTGCCTCATAGCTTGTGTCTCTTCCCCCCCAGAGCCTGAAAGAATGCGGTACTGATGTCTCAGAGTACCGATTGGAGTGGTGGCGGGATGACGAACCACCTAAAACCATCTACTCCGGGCCAGACCTGCACTACGAGGTCACTGACCTCTTCCCAGGGGTGCAGTACTGCTGTAGAGTGCAGGTAAGCAGATGACAGGCATGGTGACCTTTCAGGACATCTGACATTTTCTTTACTGGAATGTCACTTCATTTCAGACTGCTCATTAATCAGAGCTGCGAAATGACTGCTTCTCTGATCATTATTCCCTGAGTTCATGTTGACCTTCTTGGCCCCTCCCCCACCCTCAGGCAGCCAATCAGGCAGGGCCAAGCCCCCACAGTGAGACGGCAAGCTGCTGTACCCCGCCAGCTGTCCCCGGTGCCGTACCCGGGTTTGCCTTGCTGGAGCGTGACCCCACAGATGACTCCACCTTTTCACCCACCACATGCTTGGCCCTGACGTGGGCGGAGCCTTCCAGCAATGGGGCCCCCATCATTGGCTACACCATCGCCCTGGGAGATCAGCTAATCACCGTGGGCAACAGCACCCACTATGTGATTGAGAACCTCCAGCCAGACACGGAGTACAGGTACAGCATTCCATAGGCTCCATTTTAATGAAGGAACTGGCATCCTGGCTGTCCATGCTGGTTCTGTGTCCGGAGAAATGTACAGAAATGTATCTGCTGAGATCCCACTAGCTGCTGTCTTCACCCCCGCCAGAGTTGGGTACAGCAAAGTAATGGTATGGTTTTAATTAAAAGCTTCTAGAATGACCTCGTTGAATCAGAACCTGTTGGCTAGGATGAGCTCCCTTCCTGATGAGGTCCACATTCCAACCCAACCTCATGGTGGAGAGCTGACAGGCTCACCATTTTCTCCGTACTGGAGATTTGCTGGAATGCAGAATATCTGCTTGTCCCTCAGTCCTGCTGATCGAGATACTTGCCGGTGAAAATTTACGCGATTACATTTTATGATGCCCCCAACTCTGAGGGAATCTCTCTTATCAGTTGCTGGGGTGTTGGGTTGGAGCGATGCCCGTCTGCCTGATAAGGGCAGGAGGATACCTGTCTCATCATGAGGTCACAGATTGGCATCCATCTCCCTAGAGGCCAGGAACAAAAGCTAAGCATGAATATGAACGGATGGTGGGAGGCCGCCGGGTTCGGCATGATCAGAGTGACCCCGGAGGTCGACTTAACCCTACCACTCCCCCAGTGAGGCTCCTGCTTCCTGGAAACCGCAAATGTGTCTGATGAGATTCCTAGAAGGGCAGATCCACAATCAGGCTGCTGTGGGCCCTTTACTTGGGTGGTGGACTGGTCTGTACATGCCGCGTAAAGAGTATTGCGGATACCAGACCTACCAGATCACAGCAACTTAATGATATCTCATAAAGGATAAGTGGCAATGCTCTCTTGTCAAACTGGATCCCCAGCCTCACCCTCTGTCTTTGTGTCACCCCCCACAGCCTTCGCATCCGGGCCCTGAACGCTCTTGGTTCTGGCCCATTCTGCTCGCCACTGCAAGCTCGGACCCGCCCCCTACCCCTGGCCCCACCCACACTGGAATGCACCAGTGCCGGTTTGCAGAGCCTGAGGCTAAGGTGGGGGTATGCTGCGGGCTCCAAGGCCCCACCCACCGAGCCTGTAACTTATGACCTACAGATGGAGGTGGGGTACCAGAGGTAAGGACACGGCCTTGGAAGATGGGGGGTGGGGTTACTGTCATTATGATGTCGTTTTAAGAACAAGGGTGGATCTCAGAGCCTCCGCCCCTCTCCCACCCACCCAGTCAGTTGAAGAGTTTTCCTGGGTGTGTCAATCGGTGAGCCACCCGTCAGATGGCCTGGTTCGGTCAGTGCTGCCTGGTTCGGTCAGTTCTGCCTGGTTCGGTCAATGCTGCCTGGTTTGGTTACTGCTGCCTGGTTCGGTCAGTGCT
>JAABNX020000090.1:25671222-25683759 GCA_015163995.2 Mormyrus lacerda | reverse complement strand
GTGGGTGGGGGGGGGCGTTTCCCTGTTACAGAGAAAACTGCACCTTAACCTTAATGTGTCGTAATTTATTTGTATTTTTATTCTAAATGATTGCGTTTTTTTTGCGCTAAATATTAGTTTAATATTTTTGTCTAGTGCTATACTGTTTTCCCATTGTTCTTTCAGTTCCCTTTGTGTTGCCATGCAACATGGATAAATGTGTGTCGGGGTGTTTAAGCAGTCGAATTTGGAGCGAGTAAGAGAGGGAGAGAGAGATAGGAATCTGGTTCGAGGGGCTCTGTACTCAGTAGCAGAGCTTACAGCACTAGAGGGGCTCTGTACTCAGTAGCAGAGCTTACAGCACATTAAGGGGTATTTCGCAAACCACCTCTGCTCAACATCCTCTCCATGTTGCCAAACTGTGGTGGCACTTTTTGGTGGTGGTGCTCCAGACATGAGAGCTGATTGCACATATAGATGGGGGTGGGCCTTTGCTACCAGCTGGTCCAGGTGGAGTGATTGATGGTTTGTTAGGCCCTGCCCCTAGATTGGCTCAGCCTATCAGTGTTTCAGGTAGGCGGTGCTCCTCCCACTTGGCCAGGCAGCGGTGCAGCAGTGGAGGGAGAGAGTCGTGTAGGCAAGCACTGTGTGGACGTGTACGGGACAACAAAGCCAGGATGGGGGCTCCCTGGGGGCAGGTCAGTGACACGGCACACGCTCCTGTGTGTGTCCATGTGTCTGTAACTGTGTGTGTGTGTCTGTGTGTATAAGCATGAGTTTATCTGTAATGTGTGTAACTGTTTGTGTGTTCGGCAAAACGAGAAACTGTCTGCAGTGTCTGAAGGGTATGTATGCCATGCTAACACTGCCTGTTATCCCAACGCCGTGTGTCTGTGTGTCTAATGTCCCAACGCCGTGTGTCTGTGTGTCTAATGTCCTACCGGCGTGTGCGTCTGTATGTCTAATGTCCTACCGGCGTGTGTCTGTATGTCTAATGTCCTACCGGCGTGTGTCTGTATGTCTAATGTCCTACCGGCGTGTGCGTCTGTATGTCTAATGTCCTACCGGCGTGTGCGTCTGTATGTCTAATGTCCTACCGGCGTGTGTATCTGTGTCTCATGTCCCAACGCCGTGCGCGTCTGTATGTCTAATGTCCTACCGGCGTGTGTATCTGTGTCTCATGTCCCAACGCCCTGTGTGTCTGTGTGTTTTATGTCCCAACGCCGTGTGTGTCTGTGTGTTTTATGTCCTAACGCCGTGTGTGTCTGTGTGTCTCATGTCCTAACAGAGTGTGTGTCTGTGTCACTGTCTGAGCTGGTTCTCTCATTTTCTGGCTGTAGCAGCTCCTTTCCCAGCACTCAGTCCAGGACCGTAACCAGTGCCATAACCGGGGCACTAACCGGAGCTGTAACTTGGGCCGTAACCGGAGTAGTAACCGGTGCCGTAACCTGGGTCGCAACCGAGGAGGGGGGTGTTATGTGGTATGGCCCATTGCCCCCTACTGGGGGTCCTGATCTCCAGGTGTTTTGCTGCATTTCGTTTTGGTAGGGAGGTGAGTGTCATGAAGATGGAACAAGCAGTGTTAACAATGCAGTGTTCACAATTCAGTGTTACCTGTGCAGTGTCACTGTGTGTGTGTCATGGCCGGGAGCATAGGCAGCAGAGCAGCAGGTGTGTTTCTTTATCTCTGTGTGCTTGTATGGGGGGGATGGGGCATCAATTACCCTAAGTGCTCCAGGAGAACTCCCTAGCCCCCCCCCCCCCCCATGTGGATTAACACCACACCATCCAGTTGGCCCTCGGGGGGGCTTAGTGTTATTTAAAGTGCAGTTTCTGACATGATGCTCCCACACACTGGTTTAATCAGTGACGCTTCCTCTCTGCAGATGCATAACGCTGCCCCCCTGTGGTCTGTGTGGCACAGCGTGCATGATCCTGAGTACTTTATATAACTTCTCGTAATAGCGTCCCCTGTCTGTCTCTGTTCTGTCAGTTTCTGGGGCTTATGCCAGGGGCTAGGGGTCTGACCCCAGCGGATGCTGACCTAGGCCCTTTAGGGCGTGACGTCGAGCAGGCTCTCCCGTCCAGCATGGTCTGCCATGTGGGGGGTGTAGCCTGGCTCAGAGCCAGTTCCCACGGCGATCATGCGGTCAGTTTGTGGCTTAGGCTCTCTCTCTCTCTCTCGCTCTGTTGACTCTCCTCAGTCGGGGTCACACCAAACGCAGGTTAGTTGTGGTTCTCTGGCTGCTCATCTTCATCCATGTGTTTAGGAGGGTGGACACACATGTTTGCACCATGGCGACGGCATGGGAGTCGCTTGCACACACAGTCTATGCCCCCATACTCAGAGTCATGAGGGGAGGGGGGGAGACACCTATGGGGAACCTATTGCCCCCCCAAATAAAAACAGTAAGGCAGGAGATGACAACCCCGCACCCCCAGATTGGAATGTGGAGCCACATTTGCCACAAACAGGACAACTGGATGCCCCCCAGACTCCGTTCCTCGCCTCCCACATACCCTTGGTGGGCAAACTGCTGTTTCTGCTGTTGTGGTGGGGGTGCAAATTGCATCCATGCACATTCACATGCTGACCTCAAAATTACCAACTGGCTTAAGCAGATTTCCAGCTTTTTTCATCTGGACAACCCCCCCCCCCCACCCCCACCAGCTTCCTCATAAGCCACAGCACATGTGCCTTCCAGAGCCTGCCCTACATCCCTCCTCCATTTGTCTGCTAGCCTGCGACTGACTGCGGTCTGCTCATGGTTCTAGGTCCCGTGTGCGCCGTGATGGTCAGCGGGGCCCCAGAGGAGCGCTGATTGCAGTATTTGTTTTGTCTTGTTTACCATTCACAAATGATGGTAGGGGGCGCCATTGAGAGCCATTCCTGGGATTGTCCCTGCTGCCTTCTCTGTACCCGCTGACGCCTGGGGGTGTGGTCCGTGTTCTGACCCCACTCCTTCCCCAGGTGACTCCTGCCCCAGGGGCCGTGTGCTAGCCATGCTGCGCCCAGCCGAGTCCACGACCAGCACGCTGCGCCTGGTAGCTACAGACATGACTGAGATCATGGAGAACCTGGATACACGAGAACTGGCCTTTGGCGATGGCGAGGAGGGAGAGATTGACACCACAGACTGCAGTCCCACCGGTGAGCACATGTGCGGCCGCCTTTATTGGGCCGTAAGCAGGTCCCGATGATCCCCTGAATACGTCACATTACAGTGTAGCCCCTTAACGGGGATATCAGCAATGAGGGCTGTAATTTAATGGATATAGCTGCAGGGGGTGCATTGATTAGAATGCTGAACTTCCGCTGTAAATATCGTCAGTGAGATCTGTAATGTAATGGGTATGACAGCAGATGGCGTAGTGGTTAGAGTACCTCAGTGGGTTGCACCAGTTAAGCAGAAGTTTGGTCATAGCCTTTGGTGGATGTAAACAGCCACAAATGTGATAAACACACCTAGCAAGCTACCTAGCAAACACACTACTTCTATCACACCGTTGATGGTGGCACTACAGGTTTCGTTACAGCTGTGCCTGACATTCGTCTCTCAATTACAGAGAAAACAAGTTGGTAGCTAAGTATAACCCAAACTCGGCATGTGGAACAGCGAGTTCTTCCCGGAAATGTCAGACCACGGTATTGAATGGTTGTTCATGGTGTTGCACAGAATGACGTTTACAATATATTTTTTTTTCTTGCTGCTAACTACGACGCATTGGTGCAGCAGACTAAGAACACGGTGCCAGTTTATAACTGGCTAGTTTGATTTAAGGTCCACTTGGCACACAACCTTACTATCAGACTTATGTATAGCTGGTGCAGCCCACTGCTGGTCCTCTGGATGGGTGAGTACTAAGGGCTGCAGTATAGTGGGTATCACAACAGTGGGTAGTATGCTAAGCATACTGGGCTCCCATAAGGAAATGACAGCCCCTCCCCCCCTCCCTAAACTGGCCCTTCCTGCCCCGAACAGACCCATGGCTCCCCTTCTCGGCCATCTACAACACCACGGGTTTCAAGGAGACGGAGGCCGTCGTGTTCCTCAACAAGTTGCCCATTACTGCAAAGATCCTGGAGGTGGAGCGCTTCACGACGGCCCAGGAGCGCCTCAAGGCCAGCCACCAAAGGAGCTTGTCCAAGGTGGGTCGGCAGTTGCAGGAATGTACCTGGGGTCAGTCGAGGGCGTGGCCAGGGTCCGGTGAGGACCAGCAGGGGCGTATCTGGGGTCAGTCGGGGGCGTGGCCAGGGTCCGGTGAGGACCAGCAGGGGCGTATCTGGGGTCAGTCGGGGGCATGGCCAGGGTCCGGTGGGGACCAGCAGGGGCGTATCTGGGGTCAGTCGGGGGCGTGGCCAGGGTCCGGTGGGGACCAGCAGGGGCGTAACTGGGGTCAGTCGGNNNNGGACCAGCAGGGGCGTACCTGGGGTCAGTCGGGGGCATGGCCAGGGTCCGGTGGGGACTAGCAGGGGTGTACCTGGGGTCAGTCGGGGGTGTGGCCAGGGTCCGGTGGGGACCAGCAGGGGCGTACCTGGGGTCAGTCGGGGGCGTGGCCAGGGTCCAGACGGGACCATGGCCTGCAGTCAGCAGGGCCGTTGATGGGGTCTGATCCGCTGCACGCCCCCCGCCCCCCGCAGGTGCCAGCCGTTTTCCGGATAGAGCTCAGGCACGGCTCCTTCACCTGGCTGGTGAAGCGTAAGGAGAAGCACTTCCTGGAGCTCCACCGTGAGCTGCTGCGCTACAAGACCTTCCTGAGGATCCCCCTGCCGTCCCGCAGGTGAGCCGGGGGAGTGCGGCCCGGGGGGTGGGGCCTGGGGGAACATCTCCCTTTCAGTGTCAGGCTTGGAGACTTGAACTGAGGGAGACTGGAAAACCCATTGACCCCACTGCTACCACTCAGGATCGAGGAAGGTATTGGTCATGGCCAGGCAGGACCAAGCATTCGAGCGTGGCAGGGAGCCGTCTGGGGGTGCATCCACATCTCTACCATGCAAGGTGGCATTCTGTAGGAAACCCCCCCGCCCCCACCTGCTGCACGCCAGAAACCTGAGGCTGTCCCAGATGGCATACCTGATCCGCCGCCCTTGCCCTCCTCACACCCTGTGACTCTGCGCTACCCGAGACGTGACCCCCCCAACACACTGTGTCTCAGGTTCCTGGAGGAGCTTCTGTCGTTCCCTAACATCTTTAACGATACAGAATTTGCCTCCTTGTGATTCTGGATACTGTCAGTCTGGACTATAATGTTAATGTTGGTGTTAGCAGGCTCAGACAACAGCATTTCCTGCTGACATGGCTCCCCATCTCTCCTCTTCCTGTCCACCCAACACCCCCCCAATCAGCCACACAGTTCGGCGGCAGACTGTAAAGAGGAGCGAGGTGCGGCAAATGCCCACTCTGCCACGGGGCGGGGGCGAGGACCTGGTGCGGGAGGAGCAGGTGTCCAGCAGGAAGGTGAAGCTCCACCCCCCCTTCCGTCGGCGCCGTCTACCTTCCCACCCACCTGCTGATGGCCATCCGGGCCGTGTACCCTGTAGGCATCAGGGATGTCCTTCAGTGTGTGGCCCGTATGGAGGCAGCACACCCACAGAGGCTAAGGGGGGCATTGATTTTTTTTTTTATTGTACCGATAATTTATATCACATGTTGCAAATGCAGCACAGCTTATTTTCATGCCGTTTCTTAAATCCGTGCCTAGATTAAATGTCACACTCTCTATCTCGCTATTCATTACTGTCTGCACTGCAGGCATCGATTGGTTCAGTCTGAGTTGAGTCCGTTTCTAAACGTGTGCTTCTGTGCCACCCAACCTGCTGTTTTTAGTAGCCGCTGTCTGTACTAAACAGACAAATAAGCAGTGAGTCATCTTCTAAAAGTAAGACTGTTTGGCTATTGGGCTCCCCCTCGAAGGAGAGATGTAGTAAGTGTCTAACGCAGGCCTGTGATTGGGTATGGAGGTTACACTTGTTAGCTCCAGAGGTGGTGATTTCAGGTCCAGAAAGTACAAATCCAGACCAGGATTTTGTTTCAACCAACCAGTTGAGCATAAAGAGTCACAGTCACAGAGTAATCAACTGGTTGGTTGAAACAAAATCCTGGTCTGGATTTGTACTTTCTGGACCTGAAATCTCCACCTCTGGTTAGCTCACATTGGCACAGCGCGCCATTATACTTAATGCTACATGTAGCTTAAAAATTAGTTAACTAATGTCTGCAGGTTCTTAACCCCCAGCTCCTCGGGTGCTGCAACAGGTGGCTGCCCATCGCAGCCAGCTTGCTCCCACCTACAGAGAGGCATAAAGAGAACTTCCCCAAGGGGGGGTCAATAAAGTATCTGTTATTAAACACCTTTCTTAAATGCATAACTTTGCATTCACAGTGGCAGTAATTTTACATTGGTGATGACAGATAACTGTATACACTGCATGTTCTTAATTTTTTACTAAAGCACTGGATTTCTAAATTCCTTACCCATTGTTTTTCATTTAGGCAAGACTATAGTCCATGTGTGCCCCTCAAGAAAAAGGGTGCATGACACCACTGACTCCATTCAGGGCCTATTGCATGCACTCCAGAACAAAAAAGCAGCCAATGAGATGCCACCAATCAAAGGCCAATCATAAGCACCCCAGAATCCAAAGCAGCCAACGAGATGGAACCAATTCAGGGCCAGTTACAAGTGCTCTGAGACTCAAAGCGGTTCCCATTCACTTGGCTTGGCAGCAGTGTGTTTGGTACCTGTTAATGTTCTCATTGTGTTCTTCCTGCTCCCTCAGAAACAACTGGAAGACTACTTGAATAAGTTGCTCAAAATGCCTGTGTACCGCAATTACCATGCTACAGTAAGTATGACGTTTATCCTTCTCGCCGTCCTAAGCAGCCATTTAAGTGACAGTATTTTGGAGTGCAGTGTTTTAATATGTGTGAAAACATCAGTATTTTTTCGTGGCCAGTAAAGATTCACCCTGAACTTTCGCCCTGAACCTTAGATGGAGTTCATTGATGTGAGCCAGATGTCCTTTGTCGGTGATTTGGGTCCAAAAGGCCTGTAAGTCAGTGGCTTCTTGGTGTGTTTGTGACAGACCTTCCGGAAGCATCCGAGAGCACAGGCACAGGGCTATGCATGTACTACTGCCTGTTTCCAGACCTGTGTAGCTATATCTTCCTTCTATCGGCCATGATGCGCTACGTCGACACTTTAAGTTGGAGAATGAGACCTATAGTGTCCCTTCTTAGTCGTAAGGTGAAACGAGAAAATGTAAGCAGATCCCTACTCTGAGGGATTATAGCTCACAGGATCACAGACCTTTGTCAGCCCTAAAAGGGGCTCCTCTGCTCTACCCTATAGCAAGGTTTTTCACATGGATGAATCAGCTTGCAGAAAAATAGTGCAGTTCTGCTTTAAGATGCAGCATTGAACAAGTTGCTGACACACCTGTCCATTGCCCCCCCCCCCCCCTTAGGGAAGGCATGGTCCAGAAGAGGTCAGGAGGCCATCGTATCCCTGGCTTGAATTGCTGTGGCCGCACCAAAGCGTGCTACCGCTGGTCCAAGCGGTCAGTATGAACGGCCTGCCGCCGATCCACACCTGCCTCGTAAACCGCTCACCCTCTGAAGGGTCTGTATGCTATCGCCCCCTGCAGGTGGCTGGTGGTCAAAGATTCATTCCTGTTGTACATGAAACCTGACTCTGGTGCCATCTCCTTCGTCCTCCTGGTGGATAAGAAGTTTAGCATCAAGATGGACTCCAAAGACACAGAGACCAAGCATGGAGTTCGCATCGACAGCTTGTCCAGGTGCTACCTCCCCCATGACGTGCCTAATGAACGTTCAATCAACATTCCACATGCGTTCAGATGACATTCTGCATTTTTTGTCATTCCAGATACGTTTTATCACATGTTTTTATTCTCCATGTTTTATCAACATTCCACATGCATTTCATCAATGTGGTACAAGTGCTTTATCGATATTCAACAATAATGTTATCTAGATTCTACGTGCATCCACCAACATTCTATAAACGTTTTTGTCAACATTAAACTTTTTTTGTCAGCATTCTACAAATGTTTTATCTACATCTTTCATGCACTTGCCAATAATTTACATATATTTTATCAGTGTTCCCCATGTTTGACCAACATTCCCCGTGCTGACAACTGTGTGTATTATGTTAACACTCCACACATTCACTTCGTAAACATTCATTCCACAGTTTCTTATAAAGATTTCCACTGTATTGCATTGAAACTTGTATTGTTGCCTCCTGTAGGACACTGGTGCTGAAGTTTTCCAGCTACCGCCATGCACGTTGGTGGGGGCAGACCATTGAGGACTTTGTGCAGAGGCATGGACAGGCATTCCTGCAGGACCACCGCTTCGGGTCCTTTGCCAGGGAGGAGGAGAACACCCTAGCCAAATGGTAACCATAGTGATGCCACGGTGCCTGCTGCACATTTTCTTCTGCCCATCATCGTTCTCACCCTGCCCACATGTGTGTGTGTGTGTGTGTGTGTGTGTGAATTAGGTTTTTGTTGCATTGTAATATAAACCTATTATTTTGATGTAGTGGGGACCATCTTTCAGGATCTGTGAATGCAATCAAAAGACTAAACGTCAAAATGTCTTGTATTCTGTTTGGTTATGGTTAGATTTAGGGCTGGGTAGGGGTTAAGGTCATCATGTAGGGATTAGAGTTGTAGAGTCTCCACAAAGATATAATTACAAACCTGTGTGTGTGTGTGTTGTCCTGCTCCTGAGTGTTGCATCTGTGGAAAGTCCTTTTGGAGGTTGAGGTTCTGATGATCCACCCACAAGCCTCTTTACAAAATGGATGAAGACCCTGGATCAGGCCCATTGTGGTCCTTGTCATTAAGTTTATTTTCTTAAAACTGGATTTTTGACTGGTTTGTTTTCATGCTGATTACTGCTGCTGAGTTCATTCTGTTGCTGGACTATACCTTTTATGCCGCTTCACCTATTTATACGCCGACTCCCTTCTTGCTTTCAAACCTGCTTTTAACTGCTGGACCCCCTGCTGTGTCACAAAGCACAGTCCAGCTACTTGCAGATAAAATTGTGACAGTGTTACACAGGAGTTCTTCAGCTGGAGTGCGACGTGAAATGTCGAAATAGAGCCCAGACAGAGCAGACAGCGGTAAAATCTAACACGGCAGAATATCGATGGCTGTAAGAGGAAGTGGGAGTTTAAACTGACATTTTTAACTCAAGACATGTTCCTTCTGCTTTCTAGGTACATCAACGGGAAATCCTATATGGAGGATGTAGCCAACGCGCTTGAAGCAGCCAAAGAGGAAATCTTCATAACTGATTGGTGGTGCGTTGTCAAAGCCGGACTGATTACAGAACTGGCTGAAACCTGTACCCCCCTGCTTCAGTTGGCCCTTGCTGGGAGCAGCTCTCAAGTTACCATAGCAACCTTGAAATGGGCCGGTGCCATGCTGGAGGGAAAGATGTGGTGGGTGGTGGATTATGGAGGAGGTGGATGCAGTTTCTGCTGGATTCCTTGTGTGCTTCAAACTCTTCTGGAATGTTCCGAGATTGCAGCAGATGCTTTCTGAAGTTCTGAGGCATCAGGGGTACCGTGTCAGCCACCCTGACCCATCCCCTCAGCTTCCTGTCCCTTTGCTGTCTCCCTGTGTCCCCCCAAGGTTTCCACCGCTGCCTGCACACCCCGTCCCCTGTTGTAGGTGTGTCACCAGAGCCTGTAAACAGAGTAACAGGACCCAGTGGAGTCACGACACCCTTCAGGCTCCTCCATTATTAAATTGGGAAACCCAAGGCTTGCACGGCCTGGGCAGCTCAGCCAGGGGGAGGCAGTCAGTGAGCTGGGAGCCAAGGGGGGCAGTCAGTTAGCTGGGAGGTCAGCAGTGCGGTCTGTGAGTTGGGAGGTCAGTGGTTTGGTCTGTGAGCTGGGAGGTCAGCCGTGCGGTCTGTGAGCTGGGAGGTCAGTTTGCTGGGAGGTCAATGGTGCGGTCAGTCAGCTGGGAGGTCAGCGGTTTACTGCTTAGAACCGTTTGTGAGGTTGGGATATGAAGCTGTTTGTTCATTAGGGCAAACCCCATGGCTTCCTGTAGTGCTGCTCCCTCACCATGGACTGTTTCAGTTGCCGGGTCCCTAAGACAGCTGGGGTGGGGGGAGGGGGCAGTATTTGACAGTGTGACTCTTCCCATGATTCCCTGCACTCCCTGTCGGTCCCCAGGCTGAGCCCAGAGATCTTCCTGAAGCGACCGGTGATGGAGGGCAACCGCTGGCGGCTAGATTGCCTCCTCAAACGCAAGGCAGTGAGTGGAAGCATTTATTAATTTATGGATTTGGAACGCTTGTTTGCGGTACATTGTGGAACACCATACAAGACTAGCAGACACCAGAGTGTGCAATGAATAGAGAGTGATTTGGGGTATCATTTGGGTCCAGGGGACTATTTTTAGATGCAAGACTTTCACTTCCTGGTAATGCACATGACACGGGCACTGGTTACTTTCTGTTGCCTAGCAACAAGGCGTGCGGGTCTTTGTGATGCTCTACAAGGAGGTGGAGCTCGCACTGGGCATCAACAGTGAGTACAGCAAGCGGACACTGCGGCACCTGCACGCCAACATTAAGGTGGGCGTTTACCCTTTTACTTTCCACATGAAACCGGTTTGTCGCTATTGCCTGGTGACAGTCTCCTAGCGACATGGCTGATGCCGTGGCACCCACAGGTTATGCGGCACCCCGACCACGTCCAGTCCGCTGTCTTGCTGTGGGCTCACCATGAGAAGATCGTTGTCATTGACCAATCAGTGGCCTTTGTGGGCGGGATTGACCTGGCCTATGGGCGGTGGGACGACCAGGAGCATCGACTGACGGATGTGGGGAGTGTCACGCGCTCGCTGGCCTCGGTCAGTGACTGGAGGAAGGGTATCCTCTTGTCGGATATAATGTTTAGCTGCTAAAATTTTATAAGGCTCTAATTTCTTTTCCCTTTTTAAAATTAATTTGCTTGATTTATCTGATGCTTTTATTCAAAGCAGCTTAGAGTAGAGGGTGTCACAATTTCTGTGTGCTCCCTGGGATTGGAACCCACAGCCTTTGTATTGTTAGTGATGCACCTATTGAGCCGCAGGAGCACTGGCCATAAATCCATGAAAAATCGTGCTGTTTAGCTGCTGCTAATCGGGGAGGTTTTACTGGGTAGATCCATCTTAGGATATTCAAGGGTATAATGGCCCTCATAGGACTTTACCCATAAGTCTTTGAGGTTCATTCCCTATGTGGCCTGTTGCGCTTGATTTGCATAAGTAGATAAATATGCAACTAAGGGTGTAGTTATGTGCTGCTTTCTGTCAGAGCAAATTCTAACATGGATGTAATTTGTGTTTCATCCCACGAAGAGCGGGTTCGACACCCCCTCGTCCACTGCAGCCGTGTCGTCATGTGACAGAACCGCAGCAGCCCAGAGAAACGGCAAGAGCGCCACCCCAGTGGACACGGTGAACCGGCCACAGCTGAAGAGTGCAGCCCGGAGCCGTTTCAACCTCTACAGACACCTGCATAGACACGGGCTACAGTCGGCCGACAGCGTTAGCAGCCTGGAAAGTTCTGAGGATAGTGAGTGCCCCTCTTTCTGTATCTCTCTCCCTCTCACTCCCACACACACACACACTCACACACGTGTACAAATATTAATTTACAGGTGAACCAAGCTGAATGGATGTGTGGGAAGTAAAGGCACATGCACTGAATTTGAAACGGGCGACTTTGGCAGCCGCAAGGGTTCTTTTCACTCTGTTTGGAATAGAGCTGTCACGATTACTTGATTAAACTCAATTACTCAGTTATTTCTTCTTCTTCTTATTATTATTATTATTATTAATAATAATAATAACAATAAACAATTATTATTAATAATAATAATAATGATGATGATGATGATAAACATAATAATTGATACTTTATTGATCCCCGTGGGAAAATTCTCTTTACTCCTACACCAAGTTGCTCTTAAAGCTTAACAGCTTTGATTAAAACAATTCATCTCGGTTACTCTGCAATATGGCACATAGCAAATGAGGTCCACGTAAAGAACAAAAACCTTCGGCTGTGTGGAAACACTTCACATTTGAAGTCAATGAAAATGTAGTCATTTGTCAGTATTGCAAAGTAGAACTTATAATATCACGACAGCAGGATTGCATTGCAAATTTGATACTCACCCAATAATGCGAGGCATCTCAAAATAGCCTAGTCTGTCTTTGTCATCACTTTCACTTAAATTAGTTCGCTTAATTTACTGTATACCAAAAAAATTGCTGCTAAAACAAAGGTTATACCCCCGTCACTTAGCCACATCATCTTGCATAATATGGTACATTGATATTTAAGAGTTTAAAATGAACTATATATATATATATATATATGAAGTCATAGGAGTGTTATAAAAAAGAATAAATCTATAATAAGGAAATAAATAAGAAAAAAAAAAAAATAGAGAATTTTTTTTTTTTTTTTTTTATTGCCCTCTCATTGCTTTTCCCATATTGCTGTTGCT
>JAABNX020000090.1:25650830-25670132 GCA_015163995.2 Mormyrus lacerda | reverse complement strand
AGGCTGCCATGCAAAGCGCCAACCTGCTCACCGGGAGCAATTAGGGGTTCAGTGTCTTGCTCAAGGACACTTTGATGTGGTCAGGAGGAATCAGGGCTTGAACCTGCAACCCTCTGGTCGCCGGACGATAGCGCTACCTCCTGCGCCACCATCTTCCCCGACCCTTTTTGTTTCTGACAAACCCTCACAAGACTCCCTGTATTTTCTTGGAACTTAAAAATTGCTTGCATCTTTTCATTGTGCCCCGTGCACTTCATGTAGTGTCCGCTTCCCCGTGATTAAATGAGCAACACAACTGCACACATTAACTTTTTAACATGGAGTTCATGGTGTTACTTGCAAGTCAATTTTATCCATTAATATGAGTTTTTGCTTTAGAATGATGTGTAAAAATCAAAATCATGATTGACTTTAACATGCATTTACATTAATATGACAAAAGGGGTCTTGGTTATGCTCATTCATTAGCCAATCACATCACTGTGATGTAGCTTAGGGCGCTGTCCGGCAGGGTTTGGTCGGGCTCCTACATAGTTAATTATTGTTAGTTAAGTTTGGACCCTCTTTCTGCTAGGTTTGTAACTGTCCACACCAATTAAAGTTTACCTGGTCTGCTGTATCATAACGTTATTTTTGTGAAAGTATTAGTTTTAAAATCAGTAAGGAGGGAATGATCATTGGAGAAGGACATGATAACTGAACAGATTGATGGAACGAGACGGCGAGGAAGGTCAGCAATGCAATGGCTCGACACAATCACAACAGCGACTGTGAACACTGGCTGGGCTCAAGATCCTTCCTACAGATTGTTCATCCATCAAGTCGTTGATGTCAAGGTGACAGCGCATAATTGACTAACTAAATTTCACAATAACCTTTTTGTCCCCGAGGGGCAAATAAAGGCACAGAGGGCACTTGAAGAAGGACACAGTGACATAAACTGCAACGGTGTTGCTGTGCAAAATCGCAGTCGATCTAGTAGATGAGAACTGAATAAATATGCAAAGGGAGGGATTGTTGGTGGGAATAGGGGGGGCTCAAGTGCAGAATGAATAACGGGTTCCAGTGCAGGGGGGGCGAGGGAGAAGAGAAGTGCCCTGAGAACAAAGGTCGCTCTCCTCTATTGTGTCCTGCAGCCGAGACAGAGGATAACTAAGGAACAAAGAGACATGCAGTTTTTGAACTGTTCAAGTGGTGATTCCCATTTAGTCACATCAGTTACTAATAGGAAAAAAAATATTTTTTATTTGTATTTATTTTACTTTCTTAACTTTTATTTCCTTATTCTGTTCTTTTTTATGGCACTCCTATGACTTTATATATAGCCAAATAGAACCTAACTATCAAAAAGTGTGTATAATATATTATTGGTATTGCTGTTAGTTGTGTCAAAAGACATAAAGCAATGCTGACAAATCACTTGCTTTTGCTCAATATCGACTTATATATTTCCATCCAGCGGAAAACTAATGCCTTTACATCACTAGTTTGTCAGCTTTTCTCCTCTTCACTCATTTTTGTTGAATTTCCCATGAACATGCCACACAGTCTGAGTGAATCAAACCACTAAGACAAGAATGATTGATTGTCTCAAACAGCGCATAGAGAGATCATACAAAAGCGGTAAACCTTAAACTTTTTTTTGTCATACTAGCTAATGTTGAAAAGAGGAACCATCTTTAAAATGGGAAATATTTCGAATTTTTTTTTGCTGACTGACTAAAAATGATTTAGCACAACATTTTTATGGTTTGAAGTGAACCCAACAGACTGTCGCAATCCTTGCGATATGAGTTGCAGTTGAAATGCACCCACAATATTTGGTTGGTTCCTGCCTGCTGCCAATTGCCATGTATTTATTATATTATATTACGGTATATTATATTATATAAATGATTACTTGTTTATTGGTATAATTCGTAGTGACAGCACTAGTCTGGAGTGGCCAATAAGAAACTTTCTCATAGTTTTTTTTTTCGGTCCCTCGACAAACACTGTACTGTCCCCTGGTTCCCCAATCGGTAAGTCCTGCTGCATGTGTGCTTATATGTAACAATACAGAATAGTTGTGGCTGGTTTTCTATGTAAAGAGAATAGAACGGCTCATATCAACCTGATTCGCTATGCTAACTTTACAGAGCGGCTAGCGAAATCTAAGTAGATCACATCATAGGACTTTTTGTGATCAATTTCTCTTGTAGCTTCCTCAAAGAACTCCAGTAGATTAGTTAAACAGGATCTACCTCTCCTAAATCCATGCTGGCTATCCCTCAGAATGCTATTTGAATCCAGGTAATCTACCAGTTTCACTTGGATTGTAGCTTCCTTTACTTTACCAGTTATGCAAGTTAAGGATTCAGGAGGGGCTACATTCCTAGATTTTTAGGTAGTTTTTTTCCCACATCATTCAACTAAACAAGTAAGAATCACATGTGGGTGGAGCATGTTGAAAGCCCCTCCCACCTCCCTTTCTGCAGGCGGTTCAAACACCATTAGTAGCCGAAGGAATTTGATCCCAAGTTGGCGGGCGGCGTTGAGGGTGGTCCTGCCTCTGGGGGGGGTGCGAGCGGGTGAGTGAGGGGCAGCAGTTGGGGATTTTTACCTTGATGCCTGGACCCCTGTATTCCCTCCCTCTGCGTGCTGTGCAAGGCCCCCACCTCAGTGCCTGCAAAGTTGAGGAGGTGCTGGAAAGGCTACACGCATTCTACACAGACAGCACATAGACATCACACAAGTGCTACAAGTTACTCGTCACACACAAACTGCATATAGACTTTAGTAGCAGGGAGCTTGCAGATGCACCCTCATTGACACCCTCAGCTTTGCAGGGGATTCACCATGTGCTTCTCCAACCTCACCTCACCTCTGCCTCATGCTTCTGGATAAGTGGGGTTCCCATTGTGGGGACTCCCTTGCCCCTTTCTTCATTGGGTTCAGTAGACCCAGTAGACTCCTGCTTTATGTGTGTGTTTGTAAGACTTTTTACAGATGACTTTTTATCAGAAGGGGGGTCAGATCTAAGTCTAGATTAGGACTTGAAACTGAGCAGAGATCATGCATGGTGTAGCCCTGCAGCATCAGAATGGGCTTAGAACTAACCCCATGCTAGGATCTGAGACTAAGCAGAGATCATGCACGGTGTACCCCTTCAAGATCAGAAGGAGCTTAGATCTAAACCCACACCAACACCATAGGGTGCTGCAGCATTTAGCTCTGGAAAGAGGAATTTCCCCCTGTTATTCAGCACCAGGTACCGGTTCTCCACTTTTTGTTCAGTACCAGGTGCCGGTACACTCCTTGTTATTCTGTACTAGATGCTGGTGCTCTGAAGAGAAAAATAAAGAGGTGCGTACCGGCCCACTTCAAGTATAGCCCTTTTTCAGAGGCTCATAGATGCCCACTTGCTGCGTTCAGCACCCTACTGCTCCCCTCATTGCGTGTGCTGAACCTCGCTGTCGGCCTCAGTGTGTAGTGTCTGTGGGTGTGAACACGTGAGCCTCATTTAACGCCAAAAGCAGAAGCTGCTGGCAACCTCTTTCACGCCTGCGAGTTTCTGCGTGAGCTGCGTTAAAGGCTTGCTTCGATGCTCCTCAGTCTTGACAGGCTTTAATTAGCCACCAACGCATGCATGCATTCACATCTGTGCAGCAGAGTCTGTACCGTACAAATCACCACTGTGACTTCCTCTTCCAGAGCACATTTGCTGATGTACTGTAGCAGCATTTGTGATGTTCCCCCCAGTGGCCGTTCAGGTCCAAGCAAACGTAACCATATACCTCATTTGCTATGGGAAAGGGCCCAGGGTGAGATGGAGAGGAGTATCCAGGTTGTGTATTGACTGTCTCTTCTCCCTGCCTCAGAGACGGGGTCCACACAGAGTCTGCAGACAGGCGTCGGCCAGCTCATTGGAAACACACGCTTCTGGCATGGGAAGGACTACTGTAACTTTGTGCACAAAGACTGGATCCAGCTGGACAAGCCCTTCGACGGTGAGAGACCTCCCTCCAGGCCAGTTCTGTCCTGGAGGTATTTATTAGGGCTTGAGGAGTGTTGAGGTGGTGTGGTCCATAAGCCGAGCCCCACAGGGAACTGGGAGCTTTGATTCCAAAGTGGTGAATCTGCTGCCACCTGCTGGTCACTTTTAAGGCAGCTCATAGAGCCATATAGGCAGCCGTCTATTGTCATAACTGGCTATCAAAATGGATGCTTCCCTCCAGGTAGTTTGACTTTCTTCTGAAGTGTTCTGGAATGTCTTTACCCCAGCAGATGGATGTTTATGTGAATGTGGTCACCCCTAATCCCCCTCCCCGAGTGTGACCGAGCCTCACCCTTTCTTTAGACTTCATCGACAGACACACAACTCCCCGCATGCCCTGGCATGACATCGCCTCGGTTGTTCATGGGAAGGCAGCACGCGATGTGGCACGGCACTTCATCCAGCGCTGGAACTTCACCAAGGTTAGGCTGCGGTCAGGGTTAATCCTTCCCGGAACTTCCTTCCACACAGACATAGATACATACAGAAACTGAACCCGCTCTGGTATCTGATGTGACTTTGATTTGCAGTTTTTCTTGGTGCTTGTAGCTAGAGCCTGTTTTATGGAGCAGTAGTTTTTTCATAGTTGGATAACCTGTCAAATTTAATGCAGTTGGGATAAATATGGGGTGTCTTGGTGGTGGATTTGTTAGCACTGTTGCCTCACACCTCTGCCACGGCTCCATGTGTGTGGAGTTTGCATGTTCTCCCCTTGTCATTTTGGGATTTCCTCAAGGTACTCCAGTCTCCCCCCACAGTCCAAAGACATGCTGCTAATTGGAGTTCCCAAGTTGCCCGTAGGTGTGCAGGTGTGAGTGAATGGTGTGTGATTGTGCCCTAGGTTGGCGCAACCATCTTGGGTTGTTCCTTGCCTTGTGCCCGTAGCCTCTAGGATAGGCTCCAGACCCGCAACCCAGAACAGGAGAAATGGCTACAAAAGATGGATGGATGGAGGAATTGGATTAGGGCTGCATATCAGATCTTGATATAATTGTGACTGTATGGCACATATGCAATAATCACAAGGGCTTGTCTGGACACCAGCTTTTTGATACTATATGGACAATTATTTATGCCCACAATTTGATATGCGGCTTAGTAGTGCGATTAAAATATTAATGAGATGCATATTTTGATGCCCAAAAGTTAGTAATCTGTATAAATTCAGCATATCCTTATGTTTACCACATTCAGTTAACAGAGCAGGTCACATGCAATTGTTTTGGTAAATCATGGAAGAGATGAGCGCTGGCGGTGAAGACAGGAACAGCTCAACAGCCACAGCATGTTTTAAGACAAGATATTGTGGATAAACAAGGTAAAAAGATATTGGCAGTGTGGTGGTACTTTTTGCAGTTTATTAGTCCAATACATTTATTAAACAAAAGGATATGCCAAATTTATACCGATTACTAACTTATGGGTATCACAAAACGGATCCTATTCATATTTTTGGCAAACTGTACTAGTAATCTGCTTACCAAACTGCGGGCGTAAATAAACGAAAACGAAATGTACCGAAAAGCTGGCATTCAGACAAATGTTTCACTCATCATCTAAAGCCCTTGTGATTATTGCACATGCTGCATACAATTATATTGATGTTTGATTTTGTGCTGCCCTAGATGGGATAAACGTAAGTGAAGGAAGTTCATTTTAAACCGATGTAACATAAATCTGACAGGTTAAGTATGCAATCCACCTTTGTGATTGCTTCTTTATTACAGGCTTTTGAGTTCCAATGTTTTTAATGTTCCTTCGGACTACTGTGTTCAGGCATTTCCCTTGATTTGTTCATCCCTGACATGTTTGTTACCTGCAGATCGTGAAGCCCAAATACCGCTCTCTCTCATATCCGTACCTGCTGCCCAAATCACACAGCACAGCCGGCGAACTGAAGTACACTGTGCCGGACTGTGTGCTCACCAAAGTACAAGTATGTGCAGACACACACACACACACATAATTACACTGGTGTGTAATTATATCTTTGTGAGGACTCTCCATTCATTTCTATGGAGAAAACTCTATCACAACATGACAACCCTAACCCCTACCCAGCCCTAACTTTAACCATAAGTAACCAAACAAAATACAAGACTTTTGGTATCTTTACCTTTTTGCATTCACAGGTTTTTGTGGGAACCTGAAAAATGGTCCCTACATCAGTATAACAAGTTTTTATTACACTGTGGGGGACATTTGGTGTCTACAATGTAATATAAACCTAATCCACACACATTCACAGACAGACAGGCAGGCAGGCAGACAGACAGACAGGCAGGCAGACACAGCCTTACTTGAGCATGTCCCCATAAAGGTGCTCAGATCGGCTGCTGATTGGTCAGCTGGCATCAAGTACCACGAGGAGTCCATCCATAATGCCTACGTTCACGCCATCACTAACAGCAAGCACTACATCTACATCGAGGTACTTCGGACCGTACTGTGTTGTGGGACGGTGGTCGGCTGGCCTTTTGTTTGTTCCCAGCTCCTGACTTTTCGTGTTCCCTTTCCTCAGAACCAGTTCTTCATCAGCTGTGCCAACAACAAGCACGTGTTCAACAAAATTGGAGACGCCATCGTGGGACGGATCATCAAGGCGCACAGGTCAGTGCTTGCCTCGGCTAATCAGGAGCCACTTCCTGATTTCTGTCTGCGGTCTCCTTCCTAGTCAGCTGTCTCTCGCTTTGCCCCACCTCCGTCGCGTGACGCTTTCTCCTGCCATCACAGGGAGAACAAGAAGTATCGCGTGTACGTGGTAACCCCGCTGCTTCCTGGGTTCGAGGGTGACATCAACACCGGTGGGGGTAGCGCCCTCCAGGCTGTAATGCACTTCAACTACAGGTGAGGAGGAAGATGATGAGGGAGGGGATGCATGCCCACTGGGCGTGTGACTGCCAGGCGGGCCACATTAGCGTAACTCGGGTTACGTGACTGGCAGACAGGCCATGCTAATTAGAGATGCGCCGATCCAACATTCGGCCCATTAAATGGGTCGGGTATCGGCCATATGTGACCGATCCACATCCAATACTTACTTATCTTACACTTAGTTTTTAGCAGTCTGTAAAAAGATCCTGTTTCGTATTAAATCTATTTCTACAATCAATTGCAGCTCTTCCCCATTTTAGATGTTTTTTTGCTAAATGCTAACGCTGCCACTCAGTTTTGTTTTTGCCACTCAGTGGGTGTGAGCGCGGAGACTTCCGTCTTGTTGCTGTGATGTCATGCGAATACGAGCGTAAGAACATCGTATAAGAGGGTGACGATCTGGGAGTATTTTATGCTTGAAACAACAACTAGTAGTACAGCTAATAAATATATATATTAAAGTCAAATGAGCTCTTGTACTGGAATCTGTATTGGGTATCAGCATTTGTATATCAGAATTGGATCGGAACTGAAAAAATGTGAAACTGCCCATCAGTAATGCTAACGTAAGACAGTCTGCGTGACTGTCAGGCAGGCTGTTCTAATGTAAGATGTTATGTGACTGCTAGGCAGGTCATATTAATGCAAGATGGGTCACGTGACCAACAAGCAGGCCATGCTAATGTACGACAGGTCACATGACTGCCAGGCAGGATGTGGTACTAGAAGTCCTTGTACAACACTTCAGTCCACCCACCAATTTAGGTACCGTGAGAGTGACTTATGTGTAAATAATAGACAAGCCTGCACTGATAATAGATAGTAAATGCAATAGATAAGCCTGGAGGAGCTGTGGACACTCCAGCCATAGAACAGCTGTGCCACTCTTACCAAAAGCTTCAGCTTCCGCTGGCACCCTGCCCCGGCCTGCTATACACTTACCTCTATATGCTCCTGTCCCTTGTGTGCGCGGTTCGCCATGAAAACGTGGCTCCCATAATGCCTGGAGGCAGATGGCCCAGCGCCTTCGGCAGCCATTTCTCAGTGTCGCCGCAGCTCTCTGCTATGACAGAGCAGTTTTTCGCCTTTGCTTATCTCACTTCTGCTATGTCATCTCCCCCCCCACCTCCGCTCTACAGAGCAGATCGATTTTTAAAGCCCGACCAGTCCTGTTTAGACCTTGCTGTCCAGGCAGAAGTGTGCAGCCCAGCTGGCCCTGGCATTGTTTTTAGGAGATTAGCTGAGCTGGTGATTATCAGCGGCACGTTGAATAGGCCCAAGCTCACGTATTTCAAACTAAACACCATTGGAGCCTTTGACCCCCCCCCACTCCTTTATGTGTGCCCCTTCCTGGGAATTATGGTCTTTTTCCCCTTTTTCTGTCTCTCTCTGCCCCAGGACCATGATCCGAGGCGACTACTCCATTGTCTCACAGCTCAAGCAAGAGAGTAAGTACTCCTACAGCTCATCGACTTTACACGGCGTCAGTGATGCAAAAGCTGCTGGATCGAGAGCCGTGTTTCGGCTTAGAATTTCGGACTCCGGTGTGACTGTGGGTGATGCGGCTTGAGGCAGTGAGGCTGAAAGGGGCAGGCTTTGGACACCAGACTGCCTAGATCTCCTCTGTCCTACAGTGGGCAGTGCATTAACTACATCTTCTCTGTCCCGCAGTGGGGGACCAGTGGATTAACTACATCTCCTTTGGTGGATTACGAACCCATGCTGAGCTGGAGGGCCGTCTGGTGACGGAGCTCATATACGTGCACAGCAAGATGCTCATCGCTGACGACAACACCATCATCATTGGTGAGGAGGGCGGTAACTTCCAGGGTGGCTGGTCTGTGTCTTTACTCCCTGAGGATTCCCTCTGCCTGGCCCTTGTATCTGCATTCCTGTTGTGTGGGTGTGAATCTGGCCTGGCTGATCCGGTGAATAATTCACCGCAGATAGTGTGTCTCGCACCCTTGACACGAGAGAAGGGAGCAGCTTACACGATCAATGGCTGTAAGTGAAGCTAATGCTCCAGCACATTTTATTAATGGATGTGCAGTTACACCCCATTTATATTTCATCCATCATATGCTTTACGTGGTTAGAGCTGATTTGTCGTGATTTGACTGCGCCCTCTACTGTCAGGATAGTGCACTGCTGGTCCAGCTTGAGAGGGGGTTACACCCAGGGGACTTTTATTCGTGAAATGTTGTCATGTGGAGTCTCAAAGCACAAGGGTCACCTGGTAGTCCTTGGGTCTTCAGTTGGACCTTAAGATTGGGTGGAGCTGTTGTACACTTGATCCAGGTTTCTGTCTCCTCCTCTTCCTCCTTTGTAAATGGGGACGCAAACCATGTCAGTTTTGGGAGGTTGGGGGGAGTGAGGCCATCACTCATGGGACCGCCTCGAATTCGTGCCTTTTGTCAGGCTCAGCCAACATCAATGACCGGAGCATGCTGGGAAAGCGCGACAGCGAGGTGGCCGTCATCGTGGAGGACACAGAGATGGTGGCCTCTGTCATGGATGGCCAGGAGTACCAGGCGGGGAGGTTCGGCCTGCAGCTGCGTCTGGAGTGCTTCAGGTGGGTCACGACCCCATTATGAGCTAGATGACCCCATTAATGTCATGAATCCTGTATGTCACCCGACGAATGTTTGCCATACAGGATCATCTTGGGCGCCCTCACGGACCCCTCCATCGACGTGTCCGACCCTGTGAGTGACCGCTTCTACAAAGAGGTGTGGATGGCAACTGCAGACCGTAACGCAACCATCTACCAGAAGGTACGTGAGCTTCACTCCCTTCATATTGCGTGGGACTGGTTTCCAGGGTGAAGGAACTTGAGCCTGTATCCTTGGCTCATGTATCACGGTGGATGTTGTTGCCGGTACCGTAAATGTCAGATACCTCCTGTCACTTCCTGGCTGTCCCTTACATCACATCCTGTCTGTTTCAGGTGTTCCGCTGCCTGCCCTCCAGTGATGTAAAAAACATGATGGAGCTGGAGGCCTTCCTATCCAAGCCGGGCCTGGACAAGGAGGACCCAGGCCGAGCCCAGGAGGAGCTCAAAAAGATTCGTGGCTTCCTGGTCCAGTTCCCCCTACACTTCCTGAGCGAGCAGAACCTGCTGCCCTCGGTGGGCTCGAAGGAGGCCATGGTACCCATGGAGATCTGGACCTGAGGCAATACCAGCCATCCGACATCCTGATCTCCAAAACTACATGATAGAACGGAAAAATGAAGAGGCCTCAGGACCTAGAAGCATGCCATGGCGGTGTCCAGGCAGGCCACGCCCAGAAACATGCATATTTATTATATCTATATCATTTTACTAATACTGACCACCAACACTATGTTTTATGGAATATATCCTTCATGAAAGGCCCTTACACTGCCACATGCACTCGGATTCCTGTATGGTGCGACATCACTTCCTTGGTTTTTCATGAACTTTCTCTTATTTGGGGGCTTACAGTGTGACCTGTGTCTGGGCCGAAACTGTGTTTTTCCTGGGATTGGTGGAGGCTTCCTGCTTCACGGTGGGTTTTTGGAGACCTACGGCACCGGCAGGGGCTCTGACGGTCCATCATCTATCTCCAAGCGGAGAACAGATTTCTGCTTGGCGCTCTGAATCGTGTAACCGCACCAAGCTGATCTGCAGTGGCTAATTTGTCCTGCTCCTGATTTCCTGCCTGATATCTTGCCATGCCCACTGTTCTATATGCTATGCGCAGTGTGATGTTCTGCCCACAGGGGGGCGCCATTGCACCTTGCTGTGGCTCCTTGCCTCAGTCCCCGCTTCTTCATGAGCTCGTCGGCTCTCTTTCCAATGGACTTTATGTTCCTTTTTTGCCCAGAGAATTTCTGTCCAGTAAAAACAAAAGGTTTCCACACTTCGTGCTGGTGACAGTTACGATATTTCGCTCCCATGGATTCTCCTTAATGCTTCAAGTGCAATTCTCAGACGTGCCACAGTGGGGAGCTTCTCGCACAGCATCGCAAGTCGCGACAAGTCCTGGATCGGTGCTGCCACCCGAATGCACAGACGCTGTAGCAGCCAGTCCAACGGGACCCAAGCAGCTGAATTTCTCCACCTTTGATCTGGACCTTAAGAGCGTAATTCACTCCGGCTTCGATGGGTTTTATGATATCGTTTGTCGTTCTCTCGACGACAGCTGCTTGGTTATTTGTAAATAATATAAATAATATGTTTGTAAACACGGTTGTGATGTGTGGTCCTGACTGTGTTTCCGGTGGCTTTGTGGTGCTGAATAGCACCATTCTGCGCCAATCCAAAAACTCTGATCTGTGACCCCTAACCCCCCCCCCCCCCCCCCCTCCTGGTCTGGAATGTCATAAGGAGCTGGAGCTGGGGCAGGGCCCCGCGTGTGGGGGATCAGCACGGGCAGGAATTTGGCTTGCACGCACAAGCTGGATTGATCCAGCCGCAGGTAATGTCCAGAGATAGTGAGATGTACACCTGGCCCTTGTTTACTTGGGGAATCAGGAAATCAAAAAAAGAAACAAATGTTCTTTACCCTTTGGGTTAATGGTGCGTTCGTTTTTTCTCTCGGAACTCGGAAATTCCGAGTTGAGTGACATCACGTCCAACACGCCGCTGTGGGCTGTTGTTTTATATTTCAGCAGATTTGGAGTATTATAATTGGATAATTTGGAGATTATTTTTTCTGAGAGACAAACAAACAACACAAACTAGTCAAACCACATTAAAAGCGTTATAAAATATTTTAGCACATTCATAACAATATTCTTTTTTCGAAAGGCAAACAAACTACAAGCCTCCATGTTGAAATTACGTCACAGGGGCAACTCGGACAAAATCTTGTCCGACATCAACATCATAAAAGAGGCGTGTTTCTGACAGGAAGTGATGTTTTTTCGTGACATTTTCATTCAAGTTCCGAGTTGGAAAGAAATAATCGAACGCACCATAAGTGTTTTCACAGGCAGTGATGTATGGATCTGGACATTTCTGCCAGTTCATGAACCAACACGGAGTGTGATCCCTGTTCAGTGTGATGCACCTCAAGTCCAAACTCCGCCCTCATCTTACACTCAGTGACAAATAATGACTGACGGTTCAGGCGGTCTGTGACCCTTGACGTCACAGACGTCACCCGCAACCTAGGTTCTCAAAGTGGGCAGACCACCTCCCTCAGATTGCCATGGTGACCCCACAGCAGCCAATGCCAGGCATCTATATTTTTAAGGAATCCTGGGCTTACTTGGGGAGCTGGTACCATTAGAGGGGCACGCCTGCTGTCCTTTTGTCTACAGCATCAGACCACCCGTGTCAACCACCTCCAGCCTAGACTTTCAGCTTTCAGCCCAAGCCAGCCCCTTGATTTGCATATGGATTAATTGTGGTGGTTTCCCTCATTAAATATGCCCCCCCGACCCCCCAGCTCATGTCAATCGTGTTCCAGGTGTGTGAGGACCCTGCTGAGCCCCCAGCAGAAAACCAGACCCCCCTGACCCACTTAGCACCGGACTCACTCTGTGCTGAATGTATGTGCTGCTGTTGCGTAAGGCATCCTCTCGGGGGGTATTTTTAGCATAGTGAGTCGTGTGGGGGCGTCTGCGGGCCCAACCAGAACAGTGTATACTAGGCCGCACTCCACCCAATGCAGCTCCTCACTGGTCCAATTCGTGGACTGGAGCCGGGTCACCTGCCTAGGAAAGAGTCCATAAAGCAGAGCAGTTGATGCGTTTTGCAGCTCTTGGCCAATAAGAGGGCCTGGCCTACGGCTCTTGGCCAATAAGAGGGCCTGGCCTACGGCTCTTGGCCAATAAGAGGGCCTGGCCTACGGCTCTTGGTCAAAAAGGGCTGCATCCTGTGGCTCTTGGCAAATCAGAAGGCTTGTCCCAAGCCTCTCAGGCAATCCAAGCTCTCACCCTGCGGCACTGAGGCAATCAGAATCAGAGGGCACATCCTGCAGCTCTCGGCCAATGAGAGGGTCATTCCCTGCCTGTAAGACGGCACATCAAAGAGCACATCGTGCAGGTCTTGGCCAATCAGAGTGCTTTGCTTGTGGCTCTCTGACAATGTCCTACAGCTGTTTGCTAATCAAATGACCCGAACCATGGGTCTCAGGCAATCAGAAGGCATGTCCTTTGATTCTCAGCCAATCAGAGAGTGCCTCGTGATGTGAACATATAGACAGGCAGATTGGACGGGGGCCGGCACGCAGCAGCTCTAAGAGAGTCAGGAGACGAAGCAGGAGCAAAGATGCTGGCAGACGCCCGTGGGCCAGACACAGGCCACCTCCTGCTGCTGTCAGCCGGTGCCGAGTCCTTTCCCAAGTTATGGGTCAAACGTGTCCCAGTTCTGCTGTTCAGAGGGGTCTTTTCTGGCTGCCGCGGGGCTGTCTGACTCACTCTACCCCCAGCTGATTCATTCCATTGCCCTAACCCCCCCCCCCACCATGCTGGTATTATTCTGGACCAACACACAATCCAGCTTCCTCACCCCAACAACCCCCACTTTCTGAGCTGTTTAACATGTGCATTAATTACACAGCGGCTCTTTGTGGGCGGCTGTGATTCGCACGGTGACAAACCGATTCACGCGAGGGCTGGGGAGGTGCAGACACACACATACACACACCCTCTTGCCTTACCTGGAAAATTGCTGTGGAGACAGTTAGGTGGAAGCCAGGACAAGTGATCCAAAGACTGAAAGGTACCAAACATTTAATTACTGGAACCCCCCCCTCACCCCCCAAAAAAAATTACATTTTGTGTTTGTCACTTCCAAGAACATCCCAGCCTAAGAGCAGGGCAGCCCTGTGTGTCGGAGGGAGGAGTGGGCGCCCCCTGCAGGCTACATGTGCCATAGCAGGGTGGTTTCTAAAGCCGGGTCAGTTCTAAATCTGTGCTGTTGGTCTGTGTGACACTGTCTGCAGTTCCTCCCCCTGATGTGGATCCCACAGGTGCTCTGATGCCAGCATAATAGTTAGTCAGTGCAGGGGTGAGAGCAACATACCATGTACCAGACGCTAGGAAAAGACGGGTATCTTCGAAGGAGCCCAAACAACCTTATTATATGACACGTAGGTCGAAAATGCAAGTGGTTGAACAAGGGGGGGGGGGTTTCCACACCAAAGGGCCCAACGTCAGCAGTAAGTGCTGCTCGTGTGAATCTGCTACTTCCTGCGACAGCTGCCTCTCAGAGGCAGGGTGCAGCTCCGTGGCTCCAGCCTCCTGCCTCGGTCACCTGACACGATTCTTATCAGGCTGATAGCAGCGCCTCCCAGGTACTGACGTTAATTGCGGCAGCATGAAAAGCCGCTTCCTGGAATGTCCTCTCCAGATAAGCAGCGCGGGGCCGAGGCGGGTCCACCGGGTCACCGGTGTGCTGGCTCAGCCCGGCCACAGCGGGGTGCTCTTCCCCACCGGCCTGTATGGCCGCTTTTGCTTGTGTCACTGTCTGGCTACTTCATGCTCGTCTAGATCCTTCAGTGTCTCTGGAATGTTCTACGAGGCTTCCTGAGTAAATATGCTCACAGTAGGGCTTTTTCTTAAATCTCTTTGTCTGTTATGAGATTCTGCACCAGCCCACCTGCTCCTGCAGTCTTATGAATGAACACATACGCACACGCACAAGCACACGCACGCTCACAAACACACGCACACGCACGCTCACAAACACACGCACACGCACAAGGACACGCACGCGCACAAGCACACGTACGCGCACACGCACGCGCACAAACACACGCACGCGCACACGCACACGCCACACTCACCAGGCCAGCCAAGCTATTTATGCTGATGAACTCCTTTTCCAATTTCTCCCTCTACGGTTTTCTGACATGTCGCTGCCGTCATCCCTGGGACGCTCTCAGGAGATGCCATGCTGTGGAAATGGGTTAAGAGAAAGCGGAGTGAAATCTCCACGCGGCTACCTCTCTTTCGTCGCAGCCACGTCGGCCAAGGTCCTTTGCATTGTGTGCTATAATGGACTGACGTCCTGACCAAGGTGTCCCCCTGCTCTGTGCCCTAAGCTGCGTGGTCTTAACACACACATCGCAAAGTTGTTTTCAGCACCACTTTCCAAAGCACGATAAAACTGGGAGAAAGCTATCAGCCAGAATGGAGAATACCAGAACCTCATCCCTGATTCTTTGACAGGAGACCATAAAGACCTGCACTCATCATCACTAATGGCAATGCAATGGCTCTGTGTACGAAGGGCTGTGAGTCAAAGCTGAAGGTGACAGGGTTAGTCACTAGGTCAGTTTATTGTGCTGGGGCTGAGCACCCCCCACCCACTCAGACAGATTTCCTAGCAGGAAAGCACAGCCTGTGCTTCCAACAGGACAGGATGAGAAGTAGAGCCAGGTTCCTGACGCAGACACTGACTGGGACACTGACTCCTGCTTTGTGGCGCTGCGTAGTCTCTCCCATCTGAAGGTATCAGGGCAGCCTGAAGGTTACAGCACAATCCACAACAAAGGGAGCACGGGGATCACAGTCCTGTTAAACCCAGGCGACATGTAAGCGCGCAGCCATTTCTGTTTGTTTAAGTCTCTTTGCCCTGACAGTGTAGCGGGCTGTTATCTCTCACTGATCTCCGACTTCTGAAGCATCCAAGCATAAACGCCTACATGCTGTATTTACAGTGAGCGCACATACAGACGGATGTATGCCTAAGGGGTCTTCCGTATTCGCTTAATTGTCGCGTAAACGTGCATTTCCATTTGGTGTATGTGCTCGCTCGGTTTGTTGCTTTCCGGTGATCATGTTAGCGGAACGCTTCCTAGTCTGCACACTCACGCACTGCCCCGGGGGGGACGGACTAGGGGCGTGGCCATGTTGGGCGTGTCCCCGCCCCCCGGCGTCCTGACCACTCCCGGGAAACGGCGCTGATTGACAGTCAGTGGCGGAGCGCATCGGTGCGCGTGCAGGCGCTGGGTCGCGCTCCAGTCCGCAGGCGGTGCAGGCGGCCATGCATTCAGCATCGGGCATGTTTTCCGTCGCTGCACGCATCGATGTAGCCTCCTGAGCACGCTCCCGTTTTTTTCTCACATCGACAGAGGGACTGTCATTTCTTCTTTTTTTTTCCTCTCTCATTCTTAAAAAAAAAACAGAAACGTCGCCTGGGCGCTTTACTACTAACGTGACCTAGACCTGTGACCGAAGAGGATTTTTAAAGAGGGGGGGGGGGGTCTGGGTCTTGTTATTTTTTTACCATCATATAAAGAATATCTGGAAAAATAAACATGGCGAGTGATTCTCCGGCCCGAAGTCTGGACGAGATCGATCTATCTGCGCTGCGGGTGAGTCCAGAAAACGCGCCTGTTTTATTGCTTATGCACGGTGCCAGCCCGGTATGGATAAACGCGAATAAAACCGGCCTTATTTCTCAATGACCTAATGAGCCCCTAAAAATAGATACACACCGGGACAGACGTTACCGGGCGTCCCACGTCCTCCGTGCTGCTGATTCGTTACGGCCAGTACCTGGATGCCGTCGTGTGGCTGTTTCATTATTGTGATTAATGGTGAATTTTGTGTGTCCCCTTTTATGCGGTGCCACTGCGGCCGATTGCATTGGACCGATGGGTGCCCGGCTCTGGTGGTTAAGGTGATCGCAGGAGCGGATGCACCGATCGAAATAATCGTATCCGCCGCTCGTTAATTAATATCTCACCATTTTTATATTTCATATTAACCGGGGACACATCGCACCGGCTCGCTCCTCATGTTATGCGGCCGTCTGTAAAAGGGGAATTATTTTCCTGATCCCACAGGAGGACAAAAACGCACACAAACCCCCTCCTGTTCAGTCTTCCGAAGGCAGTACATGCTGTACCGTGCGGCTTGTGGCTCTCGGTAAAGCCGTGCTTTTTAATACCCGCATTTATGACGGGGCGCTTGTTTGTCACGTTATTGCACCCATAACAAGACAGATCGGTGGGGTGTAACACTAAGATCGCGGTCCCCCGGCACACGTGTCAGACCCCCCGGTGTATTTTTCTCTTTGTCTTCGGGTAGGTGCCGGCCGCCGCGAACGGCAGCACGGGAGGCGATCTGCTTGGGCCAGCCCCGCGTCTTGTCTCTTTGTTTTCTTCCCGTGTGAAATGGTTGCAGTAACGGGCTTGCAGCGGTGCTGTGTGTGATTGTGTGTGTGATTTTTGACAAGTGCGGCCATCTCGGGGGGGCTCTTCTTGCAATGGGCGCCAGTTACGCAACGCGACCTTACCTGCAGTGCCGGGGCAAGTTGAAACAAGGGTCCGGTTCCTGGGCTTTTATTATGTGTGGAGGTACATGTGTATTATACTACGAGGACTCAGGACCGAAAACCCGTAACAGCCGACGATCCGAACGGACTCGTGTCGTTTGGTTTACTGCTGCGGTTTGTTTGCTCTTCCTGTTATGCTTTCATTTTCAAGAAGTTTTGGAAACATCTTGTTGAGTGGCCAATCGCAGCGAACGAAATGTCACTGCAATGTCGGGCATCCATGGAAAATACGGGCGTATATTTACGTGTCATTTCTGTGCCACTTAAAAACTACTGGTTTGTTTCACCTGCTGGCCCTGGCAGGTCCGAGTGGGCGCGGATTCTATAAGAAGTGGGGTGTTGATGAATGTGGGCGTGGCATTGAATGGAATGTGTATGATTGGGGGGGGGGGGCGGTTAGGGGTGTTGTTTCATTGGATGAGAGTGTAAGGCTTGGCCGTGGGTTTGGGGGGGGGATGAGCATGGTGTACCTGTTTACCTGTGGGTGTGTCGCTTCAGTGTGTTTGGGACATTTATCTGGACAATGGCAGAAAATTCTTCCAGAGGGACCATAGCTTACTTCAGTTAGCATGGGCTGTGGATGTCTACCTGACAGCTGGGGGTTGGGTGTGTGTCCTGTCTCATGGGCCCTCTGGCTGTCATGTCCATCAAAGCTCCGTTAGAAGAGGTGTGGTGCCCAACAGCTTGGCACAAGGTGTGTTCTGTGTTTGCTTAGGGTGTAGAGAAGCCTTGCAGTGCTGATGCATCTGCTCACATGTCTGCAAGGCTGGGAGAGGCCATGCTGCAAAGATGAAGTTGGGGTGAGATTTGAGGGATTGTCATTTGAATTTGTCATTCATATATATTCAGGGAAATATTTATATGAAGCATATCCTTGAATCAGAGTGGGCATGGGGTCTTTGGGGGATCTCAGTAAGGCATCATGGAGCGTTGTTATATCACAGATCTGGGGGACACAATTCTGCCTCAACCGCTGCGACACCTCGCTTGTATGAAGTGATCTGCTTGTTGTGTCCTGAACTGATCTCACTTAAAGTTCTCATTTACATACACGCATCCTGTCATAAGTTTGACACATCTGTTGCCATCCCCCCGGGGCTTGCCCTGTGATGTCATAATGTAAGCCTTGCACGCCTCATTCACTGAGGTTGTGATGTCATACTTCACACCATGCCTGCCTAATTTGCTGAGGTTTTGATGTCATAAGTTATATGGTTGGCCTAGATTTCGGATAGTGTAGCACTTAGTGAGAAATTATGTCATAAACTGTTCCAGATACTTTTAAGTGCCTCATTCCATGAGATTATGGTGTGATGAGATGTTCCACGCAGGCTGAGGTTGTGACGTTCTTCCAGTCATGTCCTCATTGTGCCATTTTGGGGGGGTCCTATCACCATTCCATATATTTACAGTTATGGAGTCAAATAAGGAACAGTGAGGGGGTGGGGGTTGGAGCAGTGCGCTGTGTGGGGGCCACCCCTGCCCCTTTCACAATACTCTCACCAAAGCAGTTTCTAGCAGAAACATTAATCAGCGCACATGCTGAGGTGCCGCAAAGGACCCATAAGCGGCTCTGTTTACCAAGCACATGCTGTTCTGTCACTGAAACCGCCCTGACATTTTCTGGGGTTAAACACTCAAACCTGCAACCTTGCAGTAGCAGGTGGCTGGCGTCCCATGGCCCTGTGCCTCCATGCAGTGACCTTACAGTGTCTCCCACCTTCCTTGCTGATCTGGGATCAGTGTCGCGTGCAGCCGCTCTCTCTCTCGGATGACAGGTGGTGGCAGCATGCGCCGGCGTCTTCCTGCCGCTGTGTTGCTTTTCCTTGACTCTCTCCGTCTCTCTTGCCAGCGCCCCCTGTCTGTTACTTCCTGTGGCTTTGTATCATATTTGAGTCAGTTTCATGATTTGTACCTGTATGTGTCTCTGTGTGTGTGTGTGTGTGTGAGTCTGTGAGCCCTGCTGGGTTTCCAAATGCCCCCTTCCCAACCCTGTGTAAGGTGCAGTCATACAATCAGCCTGCGGGGTGCGTGTCTGAGTGGCAGCGCGTGCTGGCTGGCTTTCCTGCAGAGGTTCGTGAGGCAGTGGGTCAGGCCCTTAAACTCGTGTCCCATAGCATTTTCTCCAAACAGC
>JAABNX020000090.1:25618104-25638965 GCA_015163995.2 Mormyrus lacerda | reverse complement strand
CCCGACCCCCCCCCCCCCCTCAAGTGTAGCTTAGAGCGCATTGCATCTCATCGGGAAACGGTGATATTGTATCAGCCAACAGCAAACCCAATCTGGCAGTGATAACACCCTAGAACCTGTTAAGTCAAGTGCAGGGGCTGATGGGAACCTACCATGACAGTCTGATGGGGGTGTTTTATTTTCTTGAGGCTTGCCTTTTCTGATGCTGTCTTTTTGCGCAAAAAGTCACATGATACAGGATACTCAGTGGTGATTGGAGAAATGGCACATCTGTCACCGCCCCTGTGCCCCCGCCTTGACCTGTGACTCTCTCCTCCAACCAGGTCCAAAAAGTTCCAGTCGTTTATTGAGGGCTGCCTGGTGAAGAACCATGGGCAGAGACCCACTACGGAGCAGCTGCTGAAACACCCCTTCATCCGCGACCAGGCCAACGAGCGGCAAGTCCGCATACAGCTCAAAGACCACATTGACCGCACCAAGAAGAAGCGGGGAGAAAGAGGTGGGTGTGCAGCAGTCAGCAGCTCAACCACTAGGGGGTGCCTTCCTGTGTGCACAGAATATGTTATGCCTCCTTATTTTGTGGTACATCGGTTGGTCCCTAGGTTATGCAAACTGCTATCTATTCATTTTTGAGTTCAGTGACCAGTTAAAGTCCAGATCCGGTCCTGTAAGATGCAGGGCTTTGCTTAGGACATGTGACCTCCGTCTCATACTTGGTTTTGTCTGCCTTAGAAGAGACTGAGTATGAGTACAGTGGCAGCGAGGAGGAGGAGGAGGAGAACGACATTGGGGAGCCCAGGTACGAGCCAGGACTCTGTGCCCACAGGCTCCATGTCAGCGTCACGCGGACCTCAGATCCGAGTAAAATTTGCAGCTGCATTCCTGACGTCTCATGAGCTGTCGAAGTGACAGTCTTCAGGAATGTGGCTTGGCGGCCCTGCTGATCACACACATACACAAAATCACAGACACACCCGCATACATACTTAGAATCACAGGCACGGACAGGCAAACGGAATCACAGACACTCACAAAGACAGTGATTGGCCAACGCGCACAGAATCAGAGACACATGCGTACACAAACTCTGGTCCCATCACTCTCCCAGCTCCATCATCAACATCCCTGGCGAGTCCACCCTGAGGCGGGACTTCCTGCGGCTGCAACTGGCCAATAAGGAGCGATCGGAGGCATTGCGCCGGCAGCAGCTGGAGCAACAGCAGAACGAGGAGCACAAGCGCCAGCTGCTGGCTGAGCGGCAAAAGCGCATTGAGGAGCAGAAGGAGCAGCGGCGCCGGCTAGAAGAGGTGGGTGAGGGGAGGAGGGCGCTGGCAGGCCGTCAGGGCTCCTGGGCAGTGAACATCCAGCCCCTGTGCAGGCTCTGACACCGACACCCCTTGGCTTCGTCTTCTAGCAACAGCGGCGTGAGCGGGAGCTGCGCAAGCAGCAGGAGCGGGAGCAGCGGCGGCGCTATGAGGAGATGGAGCAGCTACGGCGGGAGGAGGAGCGGCGGCAGCAGGAGCGTGAGCAGGTACAGACACCTCCTGCAGGTACAGGCACTCCACAGGCAGCTGGCAGGTACAGGTACCACGCAGGTACCGGCACTCTGCAGGTAAAGGCAGCAGGCAAGTACAGGTTCAGTGCAGGTACAGGCACTCCACAGGCAGCTGACAGGTACAGGTACCACGCAGGTACCGGCACTCTGCAGGTGAAGGTAGCCGGCAGGTACAGGTACCACGCAGGTACCGGCACTCTGCAGGTGAAGGTAGCCAGCAGGTACTGGGAGCTTGCAGAGTACATGGCATATGCTGTCCTCACTCTCTGAATCTACACAGTCCTGGCTTCTGTGTTTTTTCCACCCTGGAGGAAGAAGGGAGGATGGAGAGTTTACCTGGGATAGATGGAAAACACGCAAAGAGGCAGATTGCCATAGCGAATGTGTAAGCAGCCCCTGTACCTAGCGTGTGTTGTGTCCTGCCCCCCTCCCTCCAGGCCTGAGTTCTGGATGGTTTTGGTTTGCTTGTGTTTAAGCCCCTCGGGGACCTGGTTCCTTTTACACACCTCTAAATGGGCCCAGCTCTGAGAAACATGGCTGTTTTGACCCAGTTACTAGGCAGGATGTCTGTCCCTGGGGCAGGGGGGGGGGGGGGTTTGTGGTTTAAGGCTTTGCTGTAGTGTCACCACCCCCCCCCCACCCCCATCTTTCTGTATCAGAAGCCTCTCCCTGCATGTGGGTCTCTTTCTGGCTTCTCCTGTGTTATTCCCTCAATTTTTCTTTCCCTTTGTCTTCTTCCCTCTTTCTGACAGTCTGTCTGAATCACAGCCCTCTTCCCCTCTCTGCTATTACGTATGCCCTGTCAGTATCTCTCCTTCACTCTCTGTGATTGGCTACCTTGTATGCCATTCATAGCTTCCTCTTTTTGGTTGGGTCCTGTGGGTATCAATCACTGCTCTCTCTCCCGTCCCTCTCGCCACACTGACCGGTCCCGCAGGACTACATCCGCCGGCAGTTGGAGGAGGAGCAGCGGCAGCTGGAGATCCTGCAGCAGCAGTTGTTACAGGAGCAGGCTCTACTCCTGGTAAAGGGGCCCGTGGCTCAAGCAGAGGTCACGCCCACCCAGTGATGTGTGCCCATCCTCATTATGCCACTAGATCCCGCCTCATTGGTGTGTCTGTGTTGTGCTGGAACCAAACCCTCCCCCTTCAGCTCCCACACCAAGTGACTGTGTCCATGTCACCCAAGGCCTGCCCCCAGCCACGTGCCTCAGCGGTACAGACAGACCCCGCCCATGTGACCTTTCCTGCATGGTGAATAATAGGTCAGCCAGCTGTCTGTCATGTTTCTGAAAGCAGAGGTTGGCTGACAGGATTTTCCAGTAACTAATGAGCTCCTCCCTGGTAATCCTACATAATCTTCACCCCTGCTGGAAATGGTCCTATTCTGTCTTCTGCAGGCCCATGTAGTTTGCCGTCATGTGATGTCCTGTGTCAGTGAGGAATTCTGGGTAAAATGCAGACCCAGCCATCTGCCTTCTACTCTGGTCCGCTCATTAGTCCTCCTTACCCCCCCTGCCCCACCCATCTCACCCACCTCCCGCATGTGGTCCCTACCACCAGTGTTTGCTGTCTCTTGCGTCACGTGACCCCATAATGTCTTGTGGCGGCAGGAATACAAGCGTAAGCAGCTGGAGGAGCAGCGGCAAGCAGAGCGGCTGCAGAGGCAGCTGCAGCAGGAGCGAGCTTACCTGGTGTCGCTACAGCAGCAGCAGCAACAGCAGCAGCAGCAACAGGAACCAGATCAGCGCCCCATTGACAAGAAGCAGCTGTATCACTATAAGGACACCGTGAACCCCAGCGACAAGCCCGCCTGGGCCAAGGAGGTACGGTGCTTCTGCCAATCGTATGACTGTCCATCCTTAAGGGTTAAAGGTCTACAGGAAGTCACTGGGATGCCTCCTTCATCCCCACTGCATAATAGTCTGCCCCTCCCTCCCCGGTTATGTCATCTCCACTTAACCCGCAATGTTTTTTTAGGTCATAAAGCGCTCTCAAAGTAACTCTCCCCGCATCCCGCCCAAGAAGTACCACTCCTTCAACAGCCCCAGTGAAGCCCGTGTAGCAAACCGGCTGCCCCAGCCCCCCAGCCAGCACCCCCGCCGGCCCCCCTCCTACCCTGCTAACCCCACCGCCTGCCCTGCCCTCGAGGAGCCTGCCAACTGGCTCTGCCGTGGCCCCCAGGACATCCCCTCCATCCGGATCAGCTCTGGGGAACCGGAGCAGCTCAGGCAGAGCCGCCCTGCAGAGCGGGAGCATGAGGCAGCTTTGGGCCCCCGTGGACGGAGCCCCAGACGGGCCCAGCAGGTGGATAGCAGCCCCCTTCATTGTGATCGGACATACAGATCCGGCTCTTCCCTGGTGCTCTGGGATGCCTCTCCCCCTTGCTACTGACACAGTCCTGATTGGTTAGCCCCGCCCCCCCCGAGCTCGTCGGGACGGATTCAGGCAGGGAACATCTTGTTTACGCCATGCTGTGGCTCCCATTTGAGCGCAGCACCCCCGCCTGGGCCCTATGTGTAGGTCGGCAAGTGGTTGGGCCTGGTGTCAGCATGATATTAGCTTAGTCACAGCCCCTTACCCTCCATCACGCCCAGAGCTCCGTCTGTCCCGAAGGGAACTGGCGTGACCTGTGACCTTTAACCTCTGACACTCTTCCTTCCTTTCATCAGGGTGGTGCCGGGGAGCTGAACAGCTCGTCGGGATGTTAGCTTAGCACTTACTAACGATGCCCTTTCTTCCTGATAACACTCTGACAATCCTGCCCCCAGTGACTCTCTGCTCTGAATGGTGGCTCCTGCCTACTGTATGCATGCGCCGTTCGTATTCCCTAACCCTCCCCGATGGCTTCTGAATGCCCCGTCCCTGTTTTCTGGGATATAAAGGCTTGATGCTCCGAACCTGCATTCGTGAGGTTCTGCAGTCGTTCGGAATGGACTTTTTATCCAGGGGTTGTTTTAACCGTATTGACATTATGGAATTGTTTTTAATTCTAACAGCGCTAGTTGTGGAATGGCATTGTGTCCGACATAATTTATCTGTGATGCTGTTAACGCCACCATGGCGCGGGTTCGAAGCCACCTCGTCATGGTGATGGTGACGGTCCTGATCCAGCCTGACACAGCTTGGCTGTGCATGCAGGTGGAAGAGCGCTCCCTGCTGAACCGGCAGAACTCGCCGGCACTGCAGCACAAGGTGGCCAACCGGATCTCAGACCCATCGCTGCCACCACGCTCCGAGTCCTTCAGCAGCAGCGGCATCCAGGCCGTCCGCACCCCCCCTATGCACCGGCAGGTGGAGCCACCGGTAAGCCCCGCCCCCCGCACCCTGCAGTGCGCCTGATCCCCCTCACTCATGCGTCTTACACGAGTACCTTCACTAGATGCCGCACCTGGTCCCAGTGAAGTCCCACAGCCCGTCGATGTCAGGCTCCCAGTCGCTGCATGACCAGTCGGCTCAGGGAGTATCGGCCTTCCAGGAGGGCCTGTCCCCCCACCGGCCCGTCATACCCCGCCAGAATTCAGACCCCACCTCTGAGACTCCCCCGCCGCCACCCCGCATTACTAGTCGCGATGACAAGTTCGACCGAGGCCCCTGGGTGATGCAGGACGAGGATATCCCACCCAAGGTGTGCGAGGGGGGCTGCGACATTGGGCGGATGGGCTATCAGTCACTCAAATAGCCAATCGGCACCTTCAGTTCGAAATTAGTGAAGCTGTGAATCAACATTTGAGTCTGCAGCTAGCATAGCAAGGTGGAAGAAAAGGACAAGAATGACAGGAAGTAGACAGGAAGTCAAGGAGGATAGGAAATGTGCAGAAGGTGGACAGTGAAAGGTTTCTCCATGCCACCCAGGTGCCCCAGAGGACCACATCCATTTCCCCAGCCTTGGTGAGGAAGAACTCCCCTAGCAACGGAGCCAGCGGCCTGGGGCCTAGAGGGGGCTCCCAGCTCATCCGGGCCAGGTATGTCAGTGATTGTGTGTCTGTCAGGGTACATACCAGCACAATGCACACCAGCATGTGGATTAATGGGGGGGTCATGGTGCTCTGCCCCCCCCCGTATCAGACGGGTGGTGCATTTGGAGTTAGGTGCCAGATACAGGTCACGTGATGTTCACTACTGCGTCTCCTAGTAACCCTGACCTGCGCCCCTCTGTGGAGATGGGCATCCCCCGGAACAGCAGCGGCAGCTCCTCCAGTTCCAGCACCCCAAGTTCACAAGGAGGTTCCCAGCCCGGCTCACAGGCGGGTTCTAGCGAGCGGAACCGGGCAGAGAGCAGAGGTAAAGGGGCGGGGCTGTCGCCGGCAGCAAATGCTATCACCTCTGAAACCAGCTAACAGTGATGTTGGGGGCAGTGTCTATACGGCAGGAGGTCCCCCCCAGTGCACCTCCTCTGGAGCCCCCAAAGTCCAAGCAGCAGGAGGAGGCCCGGGACCCTGGACGCCCCAGCCGGCCCACGGTGAGTTTAGCTGAAGCTCCTCCCCTGCCCATGCTCCCTCCCCCCCCAGCAATCTGATCGGCTACTGACACTAATCATGTTTCGCCCAATAAATTCCGCCTCCTCTTTTTGTCCTGGTGCCTCAGGATCTAACGGCACTGGCTAAGGAACTCCGGGAGCTGCGATCAGATGAGACCAACCGGCCACCAATTAAGGTGACCGACTACTCCTCGTCTAGTGAATCAGAGAGCAGCGAGGAGGATGAGGCCGAAGGGGCGGGGCACGATGGCACTGTGCCTGTCAGCGACATCCCACGTGTCATGTAAGTGCTACGCCCTTATACACACACACATGCATGTGCTGGGCCACTTGTGTGATGCGAGGTATGCACTTATCTGCCCCTACAGGCCGTCTGTGGTCCAAGGAGGCAGCGAAGCCTACGGATCCCCTGTGATGGCTAGCCATGATGACGCCCTTGGAGACTCCCACCCAGGGATGCGAGAGGTGAGAATGTTAGCTGGCTTTTGCCCCCCCAGTCCCTACAACTCCCACCCATACGCGTGGCCAGTCGGCACCAAGGGAGAATCGGACGTACCGTGTCAACTCAGGAATGGATTCAAGCCTCCCCTGTATGATGTTTGTCCTGAGGAATTTGGAGCGTATCTGTCACCTTCTCGATTCCCTCTCATGTAGCTCACACCACACTGCGGTACTGACCCGTTTGTACATACTTGCCCCTCACATGACCTCTCAGCCCCTCAGGAATTTTCATGAAGTTCTGACACTCTGGATCTAACAGACAAACGCAGCCTTTCCAAAGCTTCACGCGGCATTCCGTCATCTTCACATTTTGACTGATTTTATTATACAGATTTTGTAATCTTTGTTATATAGTAAATGCTTGCAGTGAGTAGCATGACTATGAAAACTTAATATATCTGACTCATTTCAATGAGAGATTCTCTTGAACAGCAGATAAATAGTAACTTGGTGCTGATGATTCTGATTCATGTTGGGTGGTGGATACATGGATCTCAGCCTCACCAATGCTAACAGAACAACAGCTGAAGCTAATAGTAACACAGACAGGACCTTGCTAATGTAAGGATTGACAGACCCTAGCTCATGCTACCATAAGGAAAGACAGAATCTAGCTAATGCTAACACAAGGACAGACAGAACCTAGCTAATGCTAACATAAGGACAGACAGAACCTAACTAATGCTAATGTAAGGACAGACAGAACTTAGCTAATGCTAATGTGAGGACAGATAGAACTTAGCTAGTGCTAATGTAAGGATAGCGAGATCATGTACACCTAGAGTGGCAGTGGAGCAGTGGAAGCAGGGTCATGGTAATGCTAATGTAAGGACTGAAGGAAGCTTGGCTAACATCAAGGAATCTTTCCAGCAGGGCAGGGGAGCAATGGGGGCCCGGTGACGCTAACACTAGCACACAGATGCTACAGCACAGCAATGCTAACGCTAACACACAGATGCTACAGCACGGCAATGCTAACGCTAGCACACAGATGGTACAGGACAGCGATACTAATGCCAGCCCTCAGATGCTACAGCTTGCCGATGCTAATGCCAGCATACAGATGCTGCAGCGCGCCGATACTAACGCCAGTACACTGATGCTATAGTGAGGAGATGCTAATGCGAGCACACAGATGCTACAGCATGGTGATGCTAACGCTAGCGTTAGACACACAGATGCTCCAGTGGTCCCCTAGTGAGCAGCTGAGCACGGCGCCCTCAGCTCTGGCGCCTGGGCGCGGCTCTGGAACATGCTGGTCTCTCTCTCCTGCCCCCCACAGACGGCGCCGGATAGGCAGCGCTCCGGCCACGCCGAGAGCAACGGCTTTGCCGGCCACGCCAATCTGCCCGATCTGGTGCAGCAGAGCCGCTCGGCCGCGGGCGTGCCCGCCGGTCTGCACGCGCAGGACCAGGACGCCGCGGGCGAAGTAGGTGATGGGGTCGCGGCCACGAGCCCCTGGGCATACCCTCTGTGGCGTCCCGCTTCCCTGCCGCTCTGTGACTGGCCGTGCCCTACGTAGGTCAGCCTCAGTGCTGGGGGGGGCACACTTTATTTCCTTTTCATGGCAGCCCCCCCCGTACCAGTCACCTCCTGTGGCCTCTTCTCTCTGAGAACCAGCAAGATCCCCCCTCTCCCCTTCTTCATGTGCAATACATATATATGTGTACATACATGCCTGGGGACCAAGCCCCCTCAGCCTGTGTCATATGATCGCTCTTTTCTTGTCATCCTGCCAGTTCGGGGTTCTTCAGACTCCAGAATCCCGTTCTGTGGGTGGGAGGTGGTGGGACTATAGCTCTGTGATCAGTGGTTGGTCTCAATACTCATACGGACCAGTAGCCAATCTTTTGGGCTGACATATGCCATCCTGCTGGAATAGGCAGTGTGTGCTGAGCCCCGCCATCGGACAGTTTAGACTGGAGTTCCACCCTCCATCAAGTCCTGTCTTTTTGCTCTGCAGTTTGGGATTGGCAACAGCACCAAGGCCTCCTTCACCCCCTTTATGGACCCGCGTGTGTACCAGACATCCCCCACCGAGGATGAGGGTGATGAGAACTCAGCCGCGGGTGAGTTTCAGCACCCCTGAGTTTTCAACTTTGGTTGGCCAGCCAGTTAATTGGTCAACCAGCTGTTTGGCTTTGATTGATCAATTCCCTCCCCCCTCCCCCCCAGCCCTGCTGAACAGCGAGCTGGCGCGCCAGGAGCAGGCCAAACTGAACGAGGCACGCAAGATCTCCGTGGTGAACGTGAACCCCACCAACATCCGGCCGCACAGCGACACACCCGAGATCCGCAAGTACAAAAAACGCTTCAACTCGGAGATCCTCTGTGCCGCGCTCTGGGGTGAGGGCCGCCAATCTGGCGTGATGGGGAGGGGCACACCCCGTGTGTTGTTTGCGTTCACATAACCATGTCTGAATCTAATCTCAGGTGTCAACCTGCTGGTGGGCACAGAGAATGGCCTGATGCTGTTGGACCGCAGTGGCCAGGGGAAGGTCTACAACCTGATCAGCCGGCGTCGCTTCCAGCAGATGGACGTGCTGGAGGGCCTCAATGTGCTAGTCACCATCTCCGGTGGGTGGGGCTAAACCCGGCACCGACCTGGGCCTCGGGATGGCTGGTCAGGCAGCATGACCCTGATGTCTGAAATGCTCCTTACAGGCAAGAAGAACAAGCTGAGGGTCTACTACCTGTCCTGGCTACGGAACCGGATCCTGCACAATGACCCGGAAGTGGAGAAGAGGCAGGGCTGGGTGACAGTGGGCGAGCTGGAGGGCTGCGTGCACTACAAAGTGGGTGAGTACAGAACAACATCTATAGATGTTTCATGGTGTGATTCTACGGCGTCTCTGAACCTGAAACGCGAGGTGCTGATCAAAATCATGCGATTCCCTGAGAAAAAGGGCTTGCCTCCCATTTACAGTGAAGTACGAGAGGATCAAATTCCTGGTGATAGCACTGAAGAATTCCGTGGAAATTTACGCATGGGCCCCAAAGCCATACCATAAATTCATGGCTTTCAAGGTAGGAGGCGCTATTCTACTGGCTCTCTCTGTCTTTCAAATTGTTTATACTGTTTTTTTGGACACAGAAAACTCTATCATCGATTTGGGAAATTGTTTATTTTGCTTTTCATCACAATCTTTGAATTGATGTAAAAGTCTATAGCAGTGTTCCTCAGCCCAGTCCTCGGGGACTCCCAGACAGTCCACATTTTTCACATTTCTACTCCCTGCATGCTAGCACCAGGTATTCAGTGTTCCGGATTGGCTGGGAGCGGGGATGAAGCAAAAGTGCTCTGGGGGTCCCCCAGGACTGGGCTGAGAAACAGTCTACAGTCCAGTCCTGTGTTTCCCTCTTACTAGGTGATCACACGGCGTTTTTTTGTCGCTTGGGAAATGTGAAAGGTGTGTCTCTCTCCAAAGTCTTTTACAGATCTGCAGCACAAGCCTCAGCTTGTGGACTTGACCGTGGAAGAGGGTCAAAGGTTAAAAGTTATCTATGGGTCCAGCGTGGGGTTTCATGTGATCGACGTGGATTCTGGGAATCCCTATGATATCTACATCCCGTCGCATGTAAGTGGTGAGGGCGCTGCAGCTCTCTCTACCGTGACGCCCCCCCCAGCCTTGTGCTCGAGGGATCAGGTGACCTATTGCAACAGCGACAAGATGGCTGACCAATAAGAGGGCGGAAGATGAACATGGGTGAATCTTTCTCCCCCAATCTACGACCTTTGACTGACGTAAACCAATGAAGGAGAAAAATGAAACCCGTACGATAAATGGCCGGAAGTTGTGGCCCCCTTGGCCCGCAGGCCCCGTGGGCTCCAGAAGTTGGGGCTGAGCTGTGGTGCAGCAGCTGGGAGCTCATATTGTTGCAGCAGTTTCTCACCGGCCTGCCGCCAAGAATGGAAGGGAGGGAGGGAGGAAGGGTGGGACAGAGCGAGGGTCGCCACCTGGTGGTTACTGTTATGCACTGCGGCTCTCACGTGGGCTCACCTGCCGATGTTGCCTCCCCCCCCCCAGATTCAGAACAGTATCACCCCGCACGCCATTGTGGTGCTGCCCAAGACGGACGGCATGGAGATGCTTCTCTGTTATGAAGATGAGGGGGTCTATGTGAACACATACGGCAGAATCACTAAAGACGTGGTCCTGCAGTGGGGAGAGATGCCGTCTTCTGTTGGTAGGTCCTCATGCGGTGCTCCTCTCTCTGCCTTTAACCTGCCCCTGCCCCGCCCCCGCTGCCCCGCCCAAACTCCGCCCACACCCTGCCATAGCTATTGGAGCCCCTGACTATGGATATCCTTTGTGCTCACATGACCACCCCCCCACCTTCACACACATACATGCTTGCATGCCACTGTCAACTGGAAATCGCAGTGAGATTTATAAAAAGACCACCTGCTGCCTCCTCAACCTCACCCCACCCCACCCCATCCCCTGCACCGCGGCCACTAAACACCCAGACACCCCCCTCTCCCAGTTTAGCCCAGCCAGTGGCCCCTTCCTGAGGTTCTGTGGGGTGGGGGGGACGTCTCTGTCACTGCTTCACTGTGCTGTTCCCGTTCTGTTCCCCCAACCCCCCCCCCTCCTCCCCCTTCCTGCGCCTGACTGTGATTGGATCCGTGCTTGGATTCCGTGTCTTCTAGGTCTCTCATTGCCGTCTCCCATAGGCCTATCGGTATTCTCGTTTCTGTGTCTGTCCACTGTCGCTTTCCTAATGTTGCCCCCCCCCCCCAGGGCACCTCCAGGAAGATAGCTATATCACACACGGGAAACATTCCAACATGCAGCTTAACAGCATCGCCAGGGTAACAGACAACACCGCAGGGAATAGTCATGTTGGGTAATATATCAGCCGGAATGAACGGAAGTTCAACAGGAAAAAAAATATCAGCAGGGTGTCTGGTTTTGTTGATAATCGCAGATCTGTGGCAGCCATGTTTCTGCTTCATGGCCGCTGGTCTTTTTTTTCCCTTCACAGTTTAATGCCATACTGGAGCCCCGGAGTGATCGCGTAACATATGATTTTCCAGGATTTTTTGCAAGAGCGTACTGAGCAGCCTGGGCCTTCAGAGGTGCCCAGATCCATGCTCCCTGGCCGGGTCCAGCAGGGCAGGTCACCCCAGCACTCTCAGATAAGGGCCCTCGGATGTAGAGCAGTTAGTCAGCAGCAGTCACCGAGCTGCACATTCTCCGCCATCTTGTACGCCTCGAGGACACACGGTGCGCCATGTTCTGCTCATGAATGGGGAGCCACATTTTTGATGTCCGTTTGTTATTTCACGTGTCATTTATTTCTGTGTCTGTACTGTGCTTTGTTTCACACGGTAAAATCCAGTGGTGTTTCTTTGTGTGTCGTCAGCATTTGACCTGCTGCGTTTTATTTCTGTCTTGTCTGGCCCAACCTTCTCTCAAAGAGTGAAGGTTACCATTAATGTAGAAATGTCCCTGTGCCATGGCTCTTGGTGGCCATGATCCTGTCAGTCTTCATCGCAAAGGGCATTTTTAGGTTATCGTTTTAATGCTCCACTGTAATTCTGCTTGCAGAATGACCAATGACAGCATATTGTCGCCACCTGTTGGCTGCTCAGTGCATAACACCACACCAATTCCTTTCTAAAAAAAAAAAAAAAAAAAAAAGGACGTATTCTCTCTGCTGCACTGATGAAGGAGTCTCCCTGGGGTAGGTGATCTGCCTCGTCAAGACCCCATTGATGGGGGGGCGGGGGGATAAAATCGAGCCATTCTGATGAGTACTCCTAACGAATCAGGAGCTAGTTCTCGGTGAGTCTCCCTGCCCAAGTCAGAGCAAGGTGGGTGCGGCTTTGGGATATGTGGAAACTGCTGCAATAATCGCCTCCCGGAACCTGGGCTGCCCTCGACGGCGACAGTCACATCATCAGAACGTCAGAAGTCGTCGGGGGGGGGAAGGGTGTCTCCCGTGCCGCATGCCCCTCTTGTACCCACACTCAGGCCTGTCCCTCTCCCTGCAGCCTACATCCACTCCAGTCAGATCATGGGCTGGGGAGAGAAGGCCATTGAGATCCGCTCCGTGGAGACGGGACACCTCGACGGAGTTTTCATGCACAAGCGAGCTCAGCGACTAAAGTTCCTATCTGAGAGGAACGACAAGGTGAGGATGGTACTGCAATTCCGGCCACCGTGGCGAGTCGTGGTGGGTGATGACGCTGACCCTTCCCACAATGCCCTTTTCTGCCCTCCTAGGTCTTTTTCGCCTCTGTCCGATCCGGAGGTAGCAGTCAAGTCTTTTTCATGACCCTCAACAGAAACTCCATGATGAACTGGTAAACTCACCAAACCCTCAGTGTGCCCCCCCCCGCTCCCTCACCCCCACTGTCCCCGCGCTCCTGCGACCCCATCCATGTGGAGCAAACGAGGCCCACATCAACGTTGATGGACCGAGAGAGATCTGCCATCAGAAGGATAAGTGATGGTTGGAAGGAACATCAAGGGCTCTCGGGGGGCAGGGGGGTACTACTGTAAACGAAGCCCCGCCCCCCCCCCACAATTGCCTACCACCACTTCCTGGGGATAAATGCAGCTGTTCGTGCTAATGGCTGGACTTTATAGAGCCTGTCAGCGGGAGAGGGATTTGTGATCTGCCTGCCCCCTCGCAGATCAACACACGACCCTCTCCGTCTTTGATACAGCATCCATACAGTTCTTTTATTTCTTGTATCATTCTGGCGAGACAGGCAGGTGGTCTGTCCTCTCATTAACAGGACAAGGTGGCCATGCTGCACCAGTGTCACTCAACACGTTGCTGTCCGTGTTGACCCTCTAGAGGCTCGGGCTGTCTGGAAGGGGACCTGGGCATTGAAAAGCTGGGGGGAGAGGGGCGTCCTTTGCATTGTCCGGTCTCTTTGACAAATTTATGGAGCTGAAGGCTGTCTCTGGATGTAGTCCCCCCCCCCCCCTTTATCTGTCATCACAGATACAGATTAACTGGCTAACAGCAATAGAAACCAGGCTTTGGTGTTGGTGGGGTTCAGTCCTCTCGTACCAGTGAAGGCTAGTTCTGTTGCAGTGGAAGACACTCTTAGGTCATTTGTGAACGCCTCCCGCCCCCCGGGTCGTGATCCCTGTCGATCTCTGTTTGACTGTAAATCTGCGTTCAGCCGTAGTCCAAGCAGTCGACCCGAAGTTGGTGAAAACAGAACACAAACTGTGACCGCTATCCCGTGATTTAAAGTTTTTTTTTCTCTCTCTCTCTCTCTCTCTCTCTCTCTCTCTCTCTCTCTCTCTCCAACTCTCTCTTTCTCTACTCTGTTTCTTTCCAAGTGGCTGCTAGCATGGGCTGCCTGTGGGATTCTGGGATTTTACCGTTAAAAAGTAAGGGGGAAAAAACTGTGCGCGCTTCCCGTTATTGACCTACCTCGTTTCTTTTTCTAACCATTTAGTTGCATTTTTAAAAAATATGTAGACATGTACATAGAGGTTCACATCTGTACCCATCTCCGTTAAGCGATCCTGTTCCAGCGGTGTGTTGCACGTGGTAAGAGGTGCAGTTGGCCGAGTTATGGCTGAGCCAGAGAGACGCAGTAGGTACTGAATGTGGAAGCTTTCTAGAAAACCCTTTTTCATTTACCTATCCCCACAGGATAAAATACGGCGGATTTCGAGAACGTGGTTTGGTGTGTTGAGTGCTTGAAATCCACCGTATGTTTTTAAACAGTATGCACAACTGCTACGTATATAGACATACGGGTGGCAGGAATTTGTTAGGATACTGAATGCTGCGTATATTCATTTTTAAACCTTACTATGACATGCATTATGTTCTGTCTGAAAGGCATCCAAAGGGAGAATTTGACAAAAGATGTGATGATAAATGGCCGTTGTTATCTTTATCACTATTAGTATTATTGCCATCATCAACCACGAAATCGTGAAATTTGTGTTTAAATGACTACTGTATGAGACTACTTTAGATGGGCAGTGTACGAAAGGCGAATATCTAGGGGAAAAAATACATTCTTGCTTTTGTAAATATTTTTCCCAGCGTTTATTTCAATTTCATACCTGCACACTCACGTATCGTGAATATGAGCGTTGCACATCACAGAATGTTGTTCTTCACGCTGAATTTAATTGATACCTCCGATGTTATCGACTTTAGCACAATCGCCGATAGGACAAAGGCCCAGAAATCAGCCCTGAACTAAGTGATATTTTGTACAGTTTAGTGTAAAAGTTAATTGTACAGTTGTCTTCAAGTGAAATTTGGGTTTCTTTGAACTTCTTTTAAAATTGACTATTTTTGTCTTACGATTTAGGCATTTATTTGCAAAATACATAGCATGATGTAAGGGAAGATAAAACTGACAACTTGATATTGATTTCTTTCTCTTTTTTACGTTTATTTGATCTCTAGGACAGTGCGTATTTGATTTGGATGTAATCTTTGTCGACTGAAACGTTAACAGGGAACGATCATTTTTATACTGTTTCTGACCAATGACTGGTCATAAATGATTATTCACCTGTTAGTCTATCGCAACACCATCGGCGGCTGACAAGCGGAGGGCGAGCCAAACGCCAAGCTGAAGGTGATTAAATTGAGTGACGATTGATCAACTATTAATTAGGTACAGTGCACCGTGGCGAACCACGTGACTTACGTGGGCGCCGTCTTGGAATTGATGACGTCACTGTAGGACCCGCCTGTTTATCGCCAGTATTGCGTTAAGGATTACTCTAGACTTGCTGTACTTTTCCCTGGTTTAGCGGTTCCCTGTATTTTTAGGCTTTAACAAAATCAATGTAACTTTTTCCTCCACGAATCGGTACATTTTATACAGGTATTCTGTTCTTTAACTTATTGGAATTCCTGGATGCGATGCACGGTTGAAATATGCATAAGAATGTCAGAATTACCTAAAGGTTGTGGTTCTGTCCGTTTTCACAGATCTACCTTTAAAATGAGCCGCCTTTTCCATTTTTTTTCTGTCATCTGCATTTGGGGGAAAATGATTTGTTTAGGGAGAGATATGGTAAGCTTTTAGAGGTGTTTTATTTCTCCTGGATTTATTGTAATGTTTGCACAATATAAATATTTATATTTGAGGAAAGAGTAAATGATGACCTAATTGGGATATTGTTATGGGGATTGGGAGGACACTAATACTGAATCAAGCCTAAAATCGTTTTAGCAATAAAATACGCCGGTGGTTTAGCTTTTTTGAATTCCGCTCCTTTTATTTGCCAGATTCTGGTGGGAACATTGTGTTAACTAGTAGAGAAACGGGGTTGTTTTGTACTAACAGAGCTCTGTGGAGCTTGTTTGTGTGATGGATATGTACACTGGGAGGGGGGACACTGGACTTCTCTCACTTTTCACTTCCCATTGTATTTATCAAATTATGAGCATTAGATTTGTCCTGTTTTTTAAGTCAATAAATCAATAAACAAGCAAATGAACAAACGGTAACCCTGCTTCCCTGTGTTTGTGGGTATCGGAGGACAGTGTGAGATGACACTTTTCGATTGTATTTTTTTGCCATTAAGAAACCCTCCGCCTTCGCGGCGCCTGTTTTCTCACAACCTGTTGGCTAGCCTCAATAAAGAGCCAATGTACAGGCCTGTACAGGTTTATGATGATATCCGTACAAGCTTTAGGTCGGTGATCCCCAACCCCAGTACTGATACACCTCACTGACTGATCCCAAAGCCCCTCAGAGATTCCCAGTTCACATGGCAGAACAGATATTCTTTCAGGTACTGAAATGGATGGCCAGGAAGTGGCAGCACCTCTCAAGCATATAAACCTAATGAACGGCAACCTGGCCTGGCAAACGACTTCCGCATTTCATCTGTACTGCATTCTGCTGTATTTTTTCTTTTATCAATAGTGATGCAAGTTTCCACTTGACCCTAAACAACCTCTCAATTCATGCATTTCCTATTGGAAATATAGGTTATAGGAGGCCAGTGCTGATCAGAAGACAATTGGGTCAGTGCATTCTTCCTGTGACTGTGTGAAAAGGCCACTATCTGAAGAGGATTACTGGTATGCTCTATACTGTTCTATAAAAATACAAACAAGGGTAAGTCTTAGGTGGTTGAATGTATTCAACTAAAAGGTTGACACAGCAGTGCTATGGGGAAAAAGCATTTGCACTTGTAATAGGAGAGTATTTCAACTTAGTACAGCAATATGGTCTGATCATATAGACTTTTTGCCAAATTCATGGCAATATACATTAACAGGTGTATAAACGGACTGCATTATATTAATAAAACTACACCAACAGAGTAATATCATCTCCAAAAACCAACTCTATCTTTCCCTGTAAATATCAGTCCTCCAAATACACAACTCACAATACTGCAAATACTCACAGTGTTTTCAGACTACTAGATAAGAACCTATTCAAATCTGGGTTTATATATATATATATATAAGTCCACCCGCACAGTGCAGGGGCGGTATTTCACCTGTTTAAAATTGAATTGAATTGAATTACAAATGTTCTCTCCTAAAAAAAATATACACCGTTAAATCAGGATGGGCATCATTTTTTTCTTGATTTAATCCGTGTCTCACATGATCTTACTGATTAAAATGCATGCAGTTCAGCCCTTTGGAATTAAGTAAACTTAACTTGGCAATGTCATATATTATAGCCTATGCAGCGACATCATTTTCCGTACTGACGCAATGCCGGCCATGTGAGTGCAGTCAGAGCGCCAGTGAAACCGGAAACCGTGGGGCATCTGGGAAATGCTTCTGGAACTCCGCCCCCTGTGAGGGTGCCGCAGTAAAATTGGGCGCGCCTGCGCAGTTGCGTTCTTTTTTTGTTGGAAGGTAAGAGTCGCATGGCGCGTGCTTCCCTCCGCAGCGCAGAAAAATAAATAAGTTTTTGGAGAAAATTCCTTGCTTCGAGGTCGTGCTGCGGCGTCGCGTTTACGCGTGTCTTGACAAAGCCGGGATTCAGGCTACGAGCGGTAAGAGGCTATGCGTCGGGGTGCGGATTTGTGTTTCTAGTAGCGTCCCGCTACACGCTATCCTTTGCGCGAGACGGGCGCGAGGCCTTGGCCGCGCGCTCGCAGTGGACGCTCGCCTATGGCTCGCAACAGAAGCCGTCTGGCGGTGGACTTTACTAATTTTACACACAAAACTGCTTTTTTAAAGCTTCCCGCCGGCTGAAAGTTCGGTTCCGCTGCACGTTGGGCTCCAGTCGGTGCGATGTGTCCGGTATTTTTAGTCGGCGGCTATTTGGGAGAGCCCGGTTACGTTATCAGGCTCTTCTGGGTGATGGGGGTGGGGTGGAGAATACGGAGACTAAAAGCGGATCCGAGACGCAGTGAGAGGGCCGTTACGGGACTTGTTATCCATCCCGAATAGCTAGCAGAATAACTGCACGGCCCAAGTTGATTTTCCGTAGGATACTGTCTGTTGGAGCATCAGCCGCGGCTAGGCGTGTGGGGGCCTAGCACTTTATTTATCGTGGATAGCCATTAAAGTGGATGCGCTCCGGCTTGTGGCTGACAGTCGCCGACGATTTGAAGTGATGCGGCCTGAAGGATGTCGCTGCTCTCCGGCCTACTTGGTGGTTTCATTGTTAGCTGCCGAGCTAAGATTCATTGTTCAGGGTGGTAGTGTGACCGCGCTGTGTAGCCGTGTTAACAAAGCCGGAGCCCGGCCTGTCTGCGCACGTCGGCCTCCTCCCGCGGATAATTGAAAATGTCGGCGTTTCGCGTGGCGTCGTAGCTCCGGGGCACCGTGAAGCTCTAGGATAGCGAAGGCGGCCGGAGTCGCGGGCTCCAGCTTCCGCTTCACGATGACACCGTAGGCCGGACGGGGACACGTGGACAGGGCGTGGGGCGGCCGTGGTGCGCTGCCTCCGCCAGTGGCTGTCGATATGGTTCACTGGCAATAAAACTATATGAAAGGCCGTCGCATCTATAATAAAGCTTTTCCACCTTGCCGAGGAGGTCTGGGGTTCCCATGTCGCATTTAACACGTGGTCCGTTTTTCTGACGTGACGGCAGTGCCGTCTGGGGTCTGATAGCGTGCTGCTGTTTTGCGTGCATCGCAGGGGCCCCCTTTTTCATTGAGCACAGGCGACTTTATTTCACTATGACTGGATTACGGCAGCTTTCGTTTAACTCGCAGATTTATAGACAAGCCAACGCGGTGCGCCTTTGCTTCGTGGTGCATGAAAATCCACGGAGGCTGTTGCTTTACCGCCCTCTCCGTCTTACCTCGCAGCTCCCTCTACATTCGACCCCCGCCACCATGGCAGACCCAGATATCGATTTCACCAGCGGCGATGCAGGGGCCTCTGCCACCTTCCCCATGCAGTGCAGCGCGCTGCGTAAGAACGGCTATGTGGTCCTGAAGGGACGCCCCTGCAAAATCGTGGAGATGTCCACCTCCAAGACCGGCAAGCATGGGCACGCTAAGGTACCGAAGGGTGAGGGGCTCTTTTGGGGTGGGCGTTTTATGATGGCTTTGCATGCTTCATCTGTTTAGTGCTTGGAAAATATAGAGCTTTGATAATGTATGACTTTCTGTGACTGTCCTGTGATTGGTCCTGTAGGTTCATATGGTTGGGATTGATATCTTCACTGGTAAGAAGTATGAAGATATCTGCCCCTCTACCCACAACATGGATGTCCCCAACATCAAGAGAAATGACTTCCAGGTGATTTGACTGACTTGTTTCGACGTCCTGTTGCCTTAACCATTAGGAGCTGTGCAGATTTCTGGCCTTATTGGACCTGTCCTGAACGTATTCAGGAAGTTGGTAGATGTTTACCAGTGGATAATTGGTTAGAATGAAGGCTGACGTTCTTATGAAAATCAGGCTTACATTGAACGCTGCTCCTACAGGCCCTGGCTGTTCTGTCCTGTGTCAGTTTGGATGACAGTCTTTAGAATGCTGCAACTAATTGAAAGTTAATACCCCTTCAACTGTGTGCCTCTGCTTCAGCTCTCAGTAAGGTGGCTTGAAATTAAAGCTGCCTCACAGCGTATCATAATACTGTATGGGGAATGAACTTTTTTTTTTTGCTGAATTTTGTTTTAAACATGGCAGGAATGGTCCACTTCTACAGCTGATTTGAGCCCGCTCACTTTGGCTTTAAAACTGGTCTTAACTTTGAGCTGATATGGGTGGGAGTTCATTGATTGTGTTGGTGAGTGGTGTTTCTCTTTGGCCAATAACTGCATGAGTAAAGGGTTCTGGGAACATGGAGTTGATCTTCAGGTCATAAATCTGGGGTCCCTTTGTGCTTAAACTGACTGGCCAATAAAGTAGTTAATTTAACTGAAACATTGCAACTGGCCTTCTCAAAGCTGCTTTATTGTTGCTGTGCTTTATAATGTTTGAACTACAGGGGAAACAAGGTTAGATAAGCTGTTTAGGGTAGTATTGCCAGGTGCCCTTGTCAACTGGTGAATAGTTGGGGCTCCTACTGCATTGAGATGGTCTTAACTCATTCTAACCAGTTGAAATGTACAGGTTTTGGTTATTTTGATTGGAACACCTGGTTGACAAACTCAGCTGGTGATATTTGGTTGTTAGTGTTATAGCTTCAACTAGTAATCCATGTTTAGTTGTGCATTTTCTGATAGTTACATTGATTTATGTAACTGGACTCTAGTTCTTGTGGCCGAATGGTTTGATCAGTCCTCAGAATGCTTTATTATGGCTGCTTTCACCTTCAGTATAGAGGCTTAGGGTTGTGGTGCCGGGGCTTTTATACTTTGGTTCAGCCCATTGAGGAATCAATCTGGATGCATATTTTCTGGGCATTAATGGATTAGTCCATCGGCACAAACTTTCCGGGTGGTGACCCTCATCAGTTGGTGACCCTCTACGGAGTGTGTCCAGTGAATTGGGGTGAGGATTGTAGTGGGGTTGTAATGGTTTGTGCATTTCCCCCGTTAGCTGATTGGCATTACCGACGGGTACCTCTCCCTGCTGATGGACAACGGTGACGTTCGTGAGGACCTGCGAATTCCCGAGGGTGACCTGGGCAAGGAGATTGAGGGCAAGTATGAAGCTGGAGAGGAGATACTGGTAAGTGGATTTGACCATGCATCAAAACTCGACATCTGTCACTTGATTCTTTATGGCTGAACTTCTGTGGCATACTGCTAGCGTTGTGTTGGGGGTGTAAGTGGGTGCCATATTTATTCACCCTTAATTGTTCTAGAGTCATATCATGCGTTATGACTTGTGGATGGTCGAATCCTTTTGGCTCGTGGCCAATATGACTTTGTTCAGGACGTGTGATGTCGACCTATTCTGTCTCTTCTAGGTCTCTGTGCTCTCTGCCATGGGGGA
>JAABNX020000090.1:25554497-25566243 GCA_015163995.2 Mormyrus lacerda | reverse complement strand
GGTACTCCGGTTTCCCCCCACAATCCAAAGACATGCTGAGGCTAATTGGAGTTAATAAATCGCCCGTAGGTGTGCATCTGTGAGTGAATGGTAACAGTGTGTGAGTGTGCCCTGCTTTAGGCTGGCCCCCTGTCCAGGGTTGTTTCCTGCCTCATGCCCATTGCTTCTGGGATAGGCACCGGACCCCCCCATGACCCAATAGGATAAAGCAGGTTGGAAAATGAATGAAAATAATAGCAACGAAAACTGACAAAAAAACTTCGCTACTTCACAGTAATGGTTACTACAGTCATTTTAATCTGGGTGCACTGTTTGCACAACGCCTGCACTGCCCTCTAGTGGATGTTAACTCTCAGTTATATTAAGAAAATGAATTCTAATGTCTTCATATTATGCTAACTGAACATAACGCTGCAAGCAGTCGAAGTCCATGAGTGAACTAGAATATCTGAGAAATAGTCTTGGAGTATAAATCAGCTGCTAACATTAATAAGACATGGCAGGGCTAACGGGTGCATCTGAAATGAGCCAAGAAAGTAAAGGACTCGGTGGAATTTCATCATTTTCTTCTTTCTGGAAAAAATTTGACCCTAGAGGAAGATAAAAACGCGCAATAGCAAGAGATGCTGATGTTCAGAAGACAGAAAAAGGTAACACAACCGCAACGGCAGAATCTTATTACGCTCTCTTTTATTGAGTATCGGAATAAAGTCTTCACTGTTTGTTTATTGTACAATAACAACGAACTTCAGAGTTCAGAGTAACTTCGGCTTTCAGCAGCAGGCACGATTAAACAGGACGGCGGCGATGCCTTATTGACCTACGCCAGTCAGTACCCCTGGAAAGTTTCACTTTTGATTTGTATTTTTTTAAGTGAAAATGCTTTTGTGACAGTCATCACACATTCCACATGGTTTTCAGTTTGTAAAGTTTCTACATCTTAAATGGAATGCAATGTTATTTATGTTGCGTAATACGCGGCTCTCAGATTAGATGATCTGAGACAACGGAACAGAGTAGGCAAAACAGTGAAGCATCGGCTGAAGAATTTTGATGTGACATTTATGTAACGTCATAATTCCTTCAGGTAATAATTAGGTAATATTTGGTTTGGTAGCTGTAGTCCACGTAAATATACACCATAGCTAAAAAAATAAAAGCGAATAAAATCGAATAAAATGGGAATGTAGACATTTATTTAATTTGAGTATTTTTTTTATTAAAGATACCAAACATAATACAATATTCTATGCTTTCACAAAATCTTCTGTAAGAAAAATAATGTCTTTCTTAACTACTTAAGATTGTGTCAGAAGTGAGTTTCTTCAATTCTGAATCAGTTTTATTGGCCAAGTAAGGTCAAACTTGAAAAAAAAATCCCTTGATGTTTGCTCCAAGAACGATACAAACAAAATAATAAACATTAGGCTAAATATGGAAGTATGAGCATAAAGTGATAATGTTACAAACTGTAAATGTTAATGCTAATTATATGTACTCCAAATGTCTACACAAAGTAGTCAAACTAAAGTAAGACTGAGATTAATGCATTTAGAACATTCCCAAACGACTGTGCAGCATGTTCAGTATGTAATAAGATGAGTAATGTACCTAGTACTAAGTACATAATAATGAGCTATGAAAATTGACACCTTTTTTTTTAGAAATAGCTCAAGATTTTCCTCATAAAACTTATAGTAGCTTTTAGACAACAACACTGGAAGGTATCGGTAATAGAAGCAGGGTTTCTTAAAGTGTCTATACCAGGGGTCACCAACATGGATCACGAGTCGCCTGCGGACCTGTTATAAAAATAACACAACTCACTAGTGAGCAGCGTCTAAAATTTTATCTTGTTGCTATTCTTCTTTAATTGCATTTGAATTTATACGGATTTGAAAATGACAATATCTAAAAAATATTTAAAACATGTTTATTATGCATCAAGTTTAGATAAGTTAGGAGGGCGTTTCAAACTAGCAGCCCTTCGTATGGCTCAGTACCCATGAAGTAGCTCTCAGTTTCAAAAAGGTTGGTGACCCCTGGTCTATAGCGTTTGAGGAAATTCAGGAACTTCAGGTCACAGATTGTATAAAATCCGTATTTACACAGATGCATTATACTGTTAGATAAACCACTTACTATAAAGTGCCACTGCCCGTCCAATTGCAACCACACAGTGCCCGGTAGTTGCGACGGTCATTATTAGGAATCTACACACAGCAGACTAACCAGAATTTCTTGGCTCAGGATATTCCATTCATAAAGGGGTGTTCTTATTTTTCTACCAAATATAATTAGGATAAAAGCACTGCTGAAAGGGCCACTGAGAATGAATTAAACTATTCTTCATCGTTTATTATCATCAGTGTAACAGATGGGCACATATTGTTTTACTTCGCTAAATAAATATTGAGGCGACTACACATCCTACCTATGTTTGATTTGGTATGATCGGAATGCAGAAGTGCAGTATTTTTAAAGTCGGATTTTAAGATAAGTTTCGTCGCGTCGTATTACTTCTCATACTTTTAAACCGCATGGCAGGCCGGTGGTCGGCTTTGACGAAGAGTGACCGGCGTTAATGCCCGTAGCGTCCATTGAATGTGTGAGCGTTGTGTCGGTGCTCCACCCACTTTGTGCTCCGCTCCTTGTACTTTTGGGAGCGTCTCAGGATCGGCGCACCTAGCTGCTGCAGGGATCCGCGCTGACTTTGATGGGACCCGGCGGCTATACGGTCAACTTCCATCCGGTGTTAGAAAACGGTAGGCACCGGGCAGATTGCGAAGAAGAGAATTAATCGAGGATTCGCAGCGACCCGCGATGCCTACTCTGCGGGACAGCACGATGTCCCATCCTGGCGACAGTGCTCACCAAGTCCGCGTGAAAGCCTTCTACCAGGGGTAGGTGCTCGATTCGGCGTCCGGAACCGGTGTTTTTAAGCAGGCGGTACTTTGCTGTCAGGCGCAGGAGAACTTTGCCTGGAGAAGCTGAGAGCCCCCAAAATGCCGTGCTGCGGTATCCCCCGCGGCGCGACAAAAACAAGCCCGGCTACCGCCAACTTTCCCTGGCTGGGTTTCGAATAACTCACACTTTTATGATGGGGTATAGATTTTCCTTCCTAATGTGCTTGTTATGTAGTGCCGTAGGTGCGATCGGAGCCTCACCCTGCCTTTGCACACAGGACAGGCCACTTGTAAGATCAAGTTCAAGTTTATTGTCATACATACTGGGGACAATGAGGCGCTTATGCGCGAGGCCCCCGCAGGCTGCCAGTTAAGAGTAACTTAACAGAGGAATATCAGCAGCAGACAATAACGCCGGGAGAAACAGGGTATCGGTTACCAGGGCACGGTACGTGTCCGGTGCAGGTTCGCTGTCTAAACCCCAGGCTGACATTCAGGACTGCCTGCGACTCTGCTCAGTTTGGGAAGCACGTGGCTAATTACAGAGCTGACAGTTTTAACTGTCCTTACAAACCCTAATTTACCTACACACACACAGAGTGACGATTCAGAGTTGCCTGTTTGGCAAACTGCATGTCGTTTGTAGTGTAACAGGGAACCTCGCAAACTCCATACACAGCGAGCAGTGGTTGCATTTGAGCTTGCAGTGAGAGTTGACAGAGCTAACCCATCCGGGCTGCCCCTGCTTCCCAGATTTGGGAATTCATTTATGATCCCATTTACCATTTTTGTGGTTTGGATGTTCACGTGTTCTTGTTTGAACTTGCGTTATTGTCGAACCAGTTCTGATCTCTGCGACTGTGTGAGACAATTGTACCGTGGTCTTCAAAACGCATTTTAAAAATGGAAATATTCTCTCAAACTTTTTAATAATGTCCTACCCACTGCGAACATGCCAGTAGAATTTTAAAGTAATTTATGTTAATTAGGCTAGGTTTGAATAATATGTAAATAACTCAAACAACTATTTGGTAAAGAATGATTCATCTATATTTTGTATGTATTTCTGCTCCCAGAAGCACAACTGTGAAACACTCTGTTAGCATCAGGTACTCAAGATCGATTTTGAGATAATTTAGTGTCCATTAATATAGTTTATCTGTTGTAGAAGTAATTTATGAATGTTTGCATCTGTTATGTTTCATTTCTTTAAATATTATTGAGCTGTGTGTGTGTGTGTGCATGCGTGCGAGCATGTGGGGATCGGTTGATCTTTGCCTCTTCACGGCGCCCCCCGCAGGCAGAGGCCACCCTGCATGCCACCCTTTCTGGAATGTTCCTCCGGGTGAGGCCTTTTGAGCATCCGTGATGCCTCCTTCACAGCTGAAGTAAAATGCAAATCCATGCTGTGGTTGGGCTCGCCAGCCTTTTCCCATGTGACGCCCCGCCTCGCGCTGCCCGTACTTGCCGGCTCGCCTATCACAAGTGTTTCTGTTTTCTCATGTCCCCCCTGTGGTTTACGGGGAAACCAGTGCCGGCACCCCGCCCTTCTCGCGCTCCAGGGAGCTCAGGTTCCCTTGTGACATGTTGCTTCGTCACGTTTGTTGAGACGTGAGGATCGATGACAGCTAGACCTCTTCCCATCCCCATCCCTCCCTCTCCACCTCTGTCTGCTAATTGGCTGCCCTCTCACCATTGTGACTCAGCTGTCTAACCAGAATGCATTGCGGCTCCCCACCCACCCAGGCACTTGCAGCGTCACCTTCTATAGAGCCAAACACCTGTTGCTACAAATTTAGGAGTAGCACCTTGTTTGGCAGATTGTACACCCTGGCAGCGGGGTAAGCGGGGGGGGGGATTCAGGGACAGAGTGTGAGTCATCATGGGGCAGATGGACGATCGGCTTTGTGCAGCTTTGGGGGGGTGAAGGCCAGACTTGAATGGCATTTCATTAAGAGCTGCGCTTTGGAACAGCGGCTGGCAGTAAAATGACCGGACATCGCGGTGTGGTGATCACATGTGCCCAGCCGACCCGCACTGGCACTGCTGTCTTTTCTCTGGGTGTCTGAAGTAAAATATGTGTTTCCAGTTTGACGTTCACAGCTCATAATTGTCCACACATCTATGAGTAATTGGTGGGTTGGGAACCTACCACGTACCGGGCTGCCTCACAGCTTCATTATTATGCTTTTGTGTTTGTGATGTGAAAACAATCCCGCCACCGTTGTCCCCATTCGGCCACTTCTGGCCTCATTCTCGCTTGGCTCGGGACTTGAGAAATCAGCAGGAGCCACTATCTGGCATTTGGGAAGAGCACCCTCCCGCGGGCCCCTGGCATCAGTAGTAATCCGGAGCCAGCTGGCGGCTTGGCGGCCGTCTCCCGTGATGACAAGGACCTGACCCCGGCAGATGGCAAGCGCCCGGGGCAGGCCGGCTGACTCCAGTCCCGAGGCCGCACGCGCTGGTTATTCTCTATGACTGGGCTGATGGATTGACCCCAGTGATGGCACATTCCAGAACAATGCCAGGGGAGCTATCACAAAAGCTCAGGGTTAAGATGCCCTCAGAAATGCGCAGTGTCAACCTGCAGGCCTCGCCCTGTGACAGATGACCTTGTCACTGACCAGCTCCATCAACTCATGACTGCTGGTAAAGATGGTTACCCTACCAGAACTCCAGAGTGTGGATAAATAAGCAAGACGGCTGGTGACCAGAGAGCTGGTTCTGTGTGATTTCACTCGGCTCTGGCCTGCCGTGGCTCCCCAAGGCTAACCGACCCCTACATGTGCTTGCTTCGACTTGCAGGTAGGGGGCGTCCTACTCCCACTAGGTTGTAAATGGTATCTGAGTCACAGTTTCAAGCTGTGTGTGGCTCTGAACTGTATCCAGGGAGCCCCTTCCAGAGGTGCACGTTCAGCTGGGTAGGTGTTTAATGGCCTGTGAGCCGCTCTGGGTAAAAACAATCTGACATGGAGACCTTTTAGCCTCAGTTTTTCTGGTAGGCCAAGCATCATTCCCTTCCAGAAGATTCTTAAAACGTAATGTTTGCTGTTTTGCACCAATTGTCGAGAGTTAGAATCGCACCCCCACTCTCAGGGGTGCAGAAAAGCAAGCTTTGATGTGTCCTCCCCTCCCCAGAGACATCATGATCACACACCTGGAGCCGTCCATCTCCTACGAGGGCCTGCAGGACCGGATGCGTGAGATGTGCTCCATGGAGAGTGAGCAGCCCTTCACCATGAAGTGGATTGATGAGGAGGGTGAGGAAGGTGTTACGTGCCTCTGGAACAGCAGGGGGAGCTGTGTCCTGAAAAGCAGAGAGTGGCAGTCGATCTGATGGTGTCGCCCGTGTATTTTGCAGGGGACCCCTGTACTGTCTCCTCCCAGATGGAGCTGGAGGAGGCACTGCGGCTCTACGAGCTCAACAAGGACTCTGAGCTCACGGTTCATGGTGAGACATTATGCTGTTACATTGTTGCATTAGGGCTGGTTTATACTCAACGCTCAGAACGCGTCTGTATACACATCATGGTCGCCATGCATTTTCCATGTTGATTCCATGCAGCACAGAGGCTACAACGGGATCTTGACTCAGCTGGGCTGATACCTAGCAGATGAAATTTAACATAAATGTAAGCTTATTCATGCAGGGACCACAAATATAAAGTACAGATATTTTATGGATTCCACTGAAATAAAGGTAGCTGATTATGAGAATAGTCTCGGTGTGTATGTTGATGCTTCCATGTTCCACTCTCACCAGTGTGGGGAAGAAATATAAAAGGCCAACAGGATGTTAGGTTACATCTTCTAGGTATGTGGAGTTTAAGTCAAGGGAGGTGATGCTACGATTACACAATTCCTTGGTAAGACCCCACCTAGAATATTGTATGCAGGTTTGGTCACCATACCTTAAAAAGGATATTGCTGCCTTAGAAAATGTGCAATGGAGGGCTACAAGAATGATTCCTGTTCTTAGATGAATGTCTTATGAGGAGAGGTTCAGCCTCAAGCAAAGGAGACTGAGGGGGGACATGATCCAGGTCTATAAGCTTCTAATAGGTTTGGATGCTGTTCAACCAAATAGTTACTTAAGCATTAGTTCAAATACAAGAACTCGTGGCCATAGGTGGAAATTAGTGGGAGAACATTTTAAAATGAATTAGAATGTCCCCGTTCTTTACACAACGTGTAGTTAGAGTATGGAATAGGTTTTCTGTTAGTGTAGTACAAGGTAAAACCTTGGGTTCCTTTAAAACAGAGCTAGATAAGATTTTAGCTACTATGAGCTATTAGTTAAGTTCTCCCCAAACAAGCCTGATGGGCCGAATGGCCTCCTCTCGTTTGTAAATATCTTACGTTCTTATGTTCTTATGTTCCTGTGCGTCGTCTGTGCACCTGTGCAAGGAGTTAATGCTAGATGTACGCAACATGCACCACTACAGAAAATCTAGGGGACATTATGGTCACCTTTTGTCGGTAGGAATATGTGTTTATATTGTGTATATGGTACAGTTAGCATAAAAGTAGCATCTGATTATTTTTTTAAGAATGAGTGGCTGGAAGATATTCAAAACTGAATATTTTCAGATGCAAGAAAAATTGTTCTGAGTACTGTTGTGTGAATCTGTGTACAGCATTTTCAAAACAGTTCCGTTATTTAGACAACTTGGTAATAAAATTTGGCAAAATCGGGGGGGGGTGTTAATTTTGCTAAAACACTTATATACGATATATATGATATAGGAAACAAAACATTTTTATGTTTAACATTAGTTAAAATTTTACTGCCACTACTTTTACATGAGTGCTGCGTGCATTCTCTGAGCCAATCATAATCATTTCCATCCTTCAGCCATTCACATCACTTACGGATGTGTTTGGGAGAAACAAATCATTTTTGCCTTATAAATATTGCAAATGTATCACATTTTTCCCAATATCATGCAGCCATAATGCTAAGTATGAAATACTAACTACTACGAGATATCTAACAATAGTAATAGTCTGCAGTGGTGGCTTGATGGTTAGGGAAGTGCACTTGTAATTGAAACCACCTTCGAATCCCCCACCAGCCAGTCACCTCTGAGGTACCCTGAGCAAAGTACAGTCCCCAAGCACTGCTCCCCGAACAGCACTGAAAATGAGGTAGTAAAGTGACATGTGACAGTGCCAATACCATATGGTATACCACAATGGTTTTCTCGCAGTGCCCTCAGGTGGGCATAACTTTTAATCCTCCAGACTGACGTAAACTGTGTGCAAGAATAAGCGGCGACATTGCTTGCGTAGCAACAGCACACAAATGCACATGTTTCATACTAGAGTATAAAACGGCCCTTACTCCACTGCATTCTACTGGTATATTATTACATTACTGTGTTGCATTTTGATGTTACATTTTGTTGTTATATTTATTTATTACTTTGCTGTATTACAGTGTTACATCGCTACATTACTCTGTGTACAATACGCGGTTATATTACACTATATTACATTGTCACGTTACTTTCACATCACAGTAGGACTGATTGATTTCTCTGACACTGTCATCCAGTGACTTGTTGCCTTGCTGCCTGATTGTACCACTGGCTGTGTCCCCGCAGTGTTCCCCTGTGTCCCTGAGAAGCCAGGCATGCCGTGCCCAGGAGAGGACAGTGAGTACCCTCATAAACTCGGCTCCTCCCTTTAAACCTAGGAAACAGGGAGTCTGAAGGGTTAAACTGCCCATGGTCGCCGCCCGCCCGCCCACTAGGTGCCATCAAGTCGACTGTTTGGGTTCCTGGCGTCTGTTTAGTCTTGTTCTTTCCCGCCCATCTGCCGCTGGTGAGCTGGGGAGGGATATTCTGGTAATGGCTCTGTGTCTGTGATTCTCTCAGTAAGGTGCATATTGGAGGTGTGTGTGTGTTCTATGGTTTAATAGTTGTTACATTGTGGGGACCAGGTTTCCCCTTTGTGTGATAAAAACTTTTTTGTCCCCACAAGGAATACAGTCAAAAAACTACAAATGCCAATTTTTTTTTGGTTACTTATGTTTAAGCTTGGGCTGGGCTAAGGGGCGAAGCTTGTTATAGCTGGGATTAGGGTTTCCCCTTAGAAATGAATGGAGAATCCCCATAAAGATATTAATACTGCACTGTGTGTGTGTCAGGAGTTCAGATGTGTGGCCGGATGATACAAGTGTATCTGAGGAAACGTCTTAATCTCTGTCCCTCTTTCTCCCCATTTCCCAGAGTCCATTTACCGGCGTGGAGCCCGACGCTGGAGGAAGCTGTACTGTGCCAATGGACATACCTTCCAGGCCAAAAGATTTAACAGGGTATTCTGGTCTCTGGCGTTCCACATGACATGGGGCGTCTGTTGAGGAGTCTGGAGCCTAAGCTGCACCCTAAGCTGGATTTAGTCACCTCAGCTTTGATGCAGGGGTTTCCAGCAGTAAAGAGCCTAGTTTACTTATTTTATTTGATTTCAATAAGCTAATTGGTTAGCATGCTGACTCTTCCTGGCTGTGTCTGTCTCTGTACTCTGATTGGTCGTAATGCTGACTCCTCCATTCATTGTATCTCTCTGTACTTCCTGATTGGCCAACATGCTAACTCCTTCCAGCTGTGTGTCTCTCTCGACTCCCTGATAGGTTGGCATGCTGTCGCACTCTGTATTCTTTGATCGGTCAACCTTCCTCCTGTGTGTCTCTCTTTGTGCAGAGGGCCCACTGCGCCATCTGCACGGACCGTATATGGGGCCTTGGTCGACAGGGTTACAAGTGTGTCACGTGCAAGCTGCTGGTGCACAAGCGCTGCCACAAGCTGGTCACGGTCGAGTGCGGTCGACTGGTGGTCCGGGTCAGTTTGCACGCCAGAGAGAATTGCTGCTTCATGTTTGTGACAATGGACAGTATCTTTTACAATCTGTGAGCACTATAAAGGGACTGTGCTTTCGTTTAATGCCTTAGGATCCAGTCATTGGTCCAATGGAACCTGCACCCATATCATCTGAGCAGCTTGAGCCAGGTACTCTGTGTGTGTGTTTGTGTGTGAGAGAGAGAGAGAAATAGAGAGACACAATGGGGTCAGAGGTCAAGCCTGTGTTCCTGGTCACTGATTGGGTGCTGTGTGCGTAGAGTTACCATGGTGATCGTAACCAAACCCCCCACCCCCCTGTGTGTCTCTCTGCAGGCCCTCCGCTGAAGTCATCCAGCGAAAGTCTGAATCCCCCGGAGGACAAGGAGGTGAGTGGATTCCTTTTTCTCTCCTGAGACACCTCTCTTGCTCTGCCATAACCAGGTTGGCTCTTCGCTCAAGCCAAGGACACAGATTGGCCAGCTAAAGATGACCATGCCCTTCCCCGAGAGCAGATGACGATCCTGCGGCACCGCAGGGGACAGAAAGGTGGTCAGGAGTCCCAGTGTTCCTCAGCTGCCCATCTGTCGTTGCCTCTCCAGGCGGCGGGTGGCAGCCGGGACATCAGGAAGGCACCCTCTAGCCTGGGGCTGGCGCATTTCGACTTGCTGCGTGTTATCGGGCGCGGGAGCTATGCCAAAGTGCTGCTGGTGAAGCTGAAAAGGACAGAGCGCATCTACGCCATGAAGGTGGTGAAGAAGGAGCTGGTGAACGACGATGAGGCAAGAAACTCCAATGTCACTGACTCTTAGCTTCAGACCATACAGCCAATCACCTCTCACGGCTTCAAATCACACGGCCAATCAGCTCCCTCAGCTTCAGATCTTACACAGCCAGTGCTCTCTCTCTCACGGCTTCCGCCCCTTTCTCTCACACACCTGCTCATCCAGAAACGTTTTCCACCCAGAAATGGCGCTTGTGGCCGGCTGGTGACTGAGTGCTGTGTTTCTGTGATGACTCCCCCAAACACAGGACATCGACTGGGTTCAGACGGAGAAGCATGTCTTCGAGCAGGCCTCCAACCACCCCTTCCTGGTGGGGCTGCACTCCTGCTTCCAAACTGAGAGCAGGTATGTATGTGTGCGCTGTCCCTGGGATGTCTGCACTGACCTTTAGCCCCGGCTCAGTGTCGGCAGCTCTATCACTCTCTTATACACACACAAAGTCACATGCCGGCCCCGAGCTTCCTAACTGCCTGTGACTGTCACCCAGGCTCTTCTTCGTCATCGAGTACGTGAACGGTGGAGATCTGATGTTCCACATGCAGCGTCAGAGGAAACTCCCTGAGGAGCACGCCAGGTGAGAGCCCTGTGGGTCAGTACAGGTCATCCCGGATGTGTACGGTACCTGAATTGGGTATGGCTGATCCCTGATGTGTACGGTCCCTGGATCAGTTACAGCTCATCCCACATGATGGATTGAGCATGGCCGATCCTGGATGTGTATGGTACCTGAATCAGCTACGGGTTGTCCCAGATGTATATTGTACCTGAATAGGGTACAGCCGATCCCAGATGCATGATGCATTAGGTGCCCGGATTGGGTACTACGAATGCATTCGTACAGATCAGGTACGGCTGTTCCTGGATTTGTGCAGTACCTCGATTGGGTACTAGTTGTTCCAGATACAGTAAAACCGGTCTAAGTCGACACTCACGGGACCAGCTTAAAAGTGACGACTTAGAGAATTGACGAGATACACCGACGACACTTCGGTGACTTATATCTTTCTCGCCGTTTTGCGACTAGTAAATAAAACGCCATACCTCTACTCATCGCGGCCTCGGCATCCTTCCTTGACCAGTCAGTACATGCAGTATGGGTTCCTATAAAGCCTTCCAAGTCTTTTACAGACTGCCATGACGTTATTGCCCCCCGGTCTGTCCAATTTCAGCTGAATGTTGAACCCTCAAAACAATCTATTGTGCTCTGTCATGGATT
>JAABNX020000090.1:25543460-25554397 GCA_015163995.2 Mormyrus lacerda | reverse complement strand
GGACTTTTGCTTGAGCGTCGACTTGTGCACATTGACGAGTTACAAGCCGGCGACTTAGACCAGTTTTACTGTATGTACAGTACCTGTATCAGGTGTGGTGGTTAATCCCAGATGTGCACGGTACCTGGATCGGGTATGGCAAATGCTGGATGCATACAGTGCCTGGATTGGGTATGGGATGTGTCTCTAATGCCAGGTCCTGCCCCATGCTCAGGTTCTACTCAGCAGAAATCAGCCTGGCGCTGAACTATCTGCACGAGAGAGGGATCATCTACAGGGACCTGAAGCTCGACAACGTTTTGCTGGATTCTGAAGGACACATCAAGCTCACAGACTACGGCATGTGCAAGGTAAGGGGTGGGGGGCTGGTCTGCCCCCTACAGGTGAGTCTGTGTCTGTCTCTCAGCACTGACCACCGCTGTGTTTCAGGAGGGGCTACGTCCTGGTGACACCACCAGCACGTTCTGTGGGACCCCCAATTATATTGCGCCAGAGATCCTGAGGGGGGAGGACTACAGTAGGTGACATCACACGTGTGTCCATGTGCGTGTGTGTGTACACGTGTGTGCGTGTGTGAGTACACGTGTGTCTATGTGTTTGTGTACTATTGTGAGCATTTTCACGCCATTAAGATGGATTTAAGAACACTGAACCACTTTGATTTGCTTTTGGACTGGCCGATTCCTGCCACATCAAGGCTGTTTCCATGGCTACACACGTGTCTCCGTGTGCGTGTGCTGCAGGTTTCAGCGTGGACTGGTGGGCGCTGGGTGTGCTCATGTTTGAGATGATGGCAGGACGCTCCCCCTTCGACATTGTTGGCAGCTCCGACAACCCGGACCAGAACACGGAGGACTACCTCTTCCAGGGTGGGGACCCCGGTCGGCTGGGAGGCTGACACTGCGAGGCCCCCAGCAAGTCACACTCACCCCCGTCTCTGTGTTCCCACCAGTCATCCTGGAGAAGCAGATCCGGATCCCCAGGTCATTGTCGGTCAAGGCTGCCAGTGTCTTAAAGGGCTTCCTGAACAAGGTGACAAGCTGGCTTGGATCAGTTCCCAAGCGCTTAACTTTAATGATAGTTTTGATGATGATCGAATTCAGCAGATACTGTTGTCCGAGATCAGTAGCAGGTGTAGCAGGTTAGTGATGATCTCTCTCCACTCTCCCTGTCTCTGTATTCACCTCCCCCCCTAACCCTGCCCTCCACCCCCAGGACCCCAAAGAGCGCCTTGGCTGTCACCCCCAAACTGGCTTTGCTGACATCATGGGTCACCCCTTCTTCCGCAATGTGGACTGGGATCTAGTGAGTGCCTCTAGCCAATGGGGGTCAGATTCCACTTCTACATTTTTCCCCAAGGCTGACAGCTCCCTGCCTGTGTGCACCAGTCTGCCCGTAGAAAGCACCGCATCAAAATCCTAATAAAAGATTAGACTTTCAGACTCTGCGCCCGAGGTCCGTAATGTAATAAGTGTGACACTAGAGGGTGTAATGGCTAGAGTACCGACCTCAAATGCATGAAACCTAAGATGACTAGACATAATAACATGGTCACTGCAGACTGTTTGGCTGGTGAACAAAAAACCAAGTCTCCTGAACATGCTATGCCTCTGGTCCAACCTCCAGATGAGCCAGAAGCAGGTGATGCCACCTTTCAAGCCTAACATCTCCGGGGAGTTCGGCCTGGACAATTTCGACACGCAGTTCACCAACGAGCCCATTCAGCTCACGCCAGATGATGAGTATGTGACCCCTGACCTCTTGCTCTGATGATTACCCAAAGTCATCCTTCATCACTGACACCTCCCTTCTTGGCCCTTTTTCAGTGACATGCTCAGGAAAATCGACCAATCAGAGTTTGAGGGCTTTGAGTACATCAACCCTCTGCTGATGTCAGCTGAGGAGTGCGTCTGATTGGATGGCTGGCCGGTGGGGGCAGGACAGAGGCCGAAGGATATAGTGACCAGTGAGCTACTCCTTCAGACCCATCTCTGTCTCTACATCCACACGAATGGCCTTACCCTTCCGAAGGACAAACAGCCAAACTGATCATGTGATCTTCATTGAGGCATCCGTAACTATGCCTACTTTGTTGTAATTTATGTCAGGGTAATCACACCTACTCAGGGTGGACGTGTGACTGGACAAAAGGGAAGGTGGGGGGGCATTTATTCCCTGTGGGGGGTGCCTGTCAGTGAGTCACTGCATCTGAATTTGCTAGCCAGGCTCTGTTCTGTCACTGTGTGGCTCAGTTAGCTAAGCCTGTGTGCTTATAACCCCAAAGTCACCAGTTCAAACCCAGCCTCAGCATGTTAGTCCTAACTGTACAGTATCCAAATACTTTAGGGGAAGATGGTGGTGCAGGAGGTAGTGCTATCGTTCGGCAACTGGAGGGTTGCAGGTTCGAGCCCTGATTCCTCCTGACCACGTCAAAGTGTCCTTGAGCAAGACACCGAACCCCTAATTGCTCCCGGTGAGCAGGTTGGCGCCTTGCATGGCAGCCTCCGCCACCGGTGTGTGGATGGGTGAATGTCAGGCATGTGTTGTAAAGCGCTTCGAGAAAAAGCGCTATATAAATGCAGTCCACTTACCATTTTGTTGCATTGAGCCTGGGCTGGATTAATGTAATGATATTACAGTTTGAGCCAATGGCGGTGGGGAGGCTGCAGAGACCCAATAGGCTCAGAGCTTCTGAGCACTGCCATAATGTGTATATACGTGTCACCTAGGAAACACAGGTAGTCGGACACTCCCCTTGAAGTGGACCAAAAGGCATTATCTCGTTAAAAAAAGCAGAATATTTGGTTGATGAACAATTCATGCAACAAGATGTAATGTATCGTCACTCTTTAACTCATGCTGTATATTTAATCTTTGTACTTTTCGTATTTAACATACTCTTCTGTTAGCGTTTTATTTTTCTTTACATGTATGGTTACCTGGCAACACTGAGGATTTTAAAAGTAACAGCCTCCAAATTGTAGGAGAATCTGACTCCCCACCGCCTGCCCCCCTTTGTGTCTGAGTAATGTGATTCTCAGGGCAGAGATGGGGTGGGAGGGTTATATAAGCTGGGCTTTCGGGTGGTCTATCTGGTCTAGCCGCCCAGTAAATGCATTACTGAGCAGAGCTTACGCGTTCATACTAGTTAAAGGGAAAGATGTTTAATGTTTTCTACAGTAATCTCCGTTAGAAAGACAGATATTTCCTCAGCTCCAAGAAACAAATGTTATTACACTGTCTGTGCTGCACTCAACCATGGTAGTGTGGTAATAAGTCACCGCAGACAGGCATTTGCATCTGCCAATTTGTACACTGCGCGGTGCTTTTAAATAAAGCCGGATCATGTTTTCCACGCGTTTCATCATGTTGTGCTTATCATGTCTCTATCACTGATCCCTATCACTTAAGGGAGCGGGACGCGTACCCGGTGGGCCCAGGACAGCATCTTGCTGGGAAGGCTGCGTGCTCTAGCGTTTCCTCAAAGCGGCAAGGCCGCTGAATCATGCGCAGGGTACTTCGCAGCTTCCCGGTTTAATGGCAAACGCGCCAGATGCGGGACAGACGTGTGTGAATAACCGTAACAGAGCTTACCCATCGGCCGCGGGGGCTTTCCCTGCATGGCATCTCTCCCGCTCTAGTGCCAATTTAAGTCCCTCCTGTACAGGCATGGCGACGGAAGCGTACACACTCCAGTAATGTATTCATAAGAATTGAGTAATTTAAAAAATACCCCTTGACAGGCGTCTGGAGCCTTATCACTTACTGTAGCTTCCCCCGTGATGCTGCGCCATCCCCGCGGTTAAGAGCGGATGCGTTTCGACACTGTCTGCGGTCATTGTACCGGTAATACCGTCTGGATCCGCTTACCAGAGGCGGGAGATGTGGTGAAAGACGAACCAAATGCAATTAAGGCCCATGTTTCGCTCTTGTGACTGTAAACCTGCGTATGTCTATTAAATGATTAATATTCCCAAGTTTTCAAAAATTTCAGTGTATTACACATCTGCAGACGTCCGTCACTGTTTGTCTCGTCCCCAGGCCCTGACTCACGCACCCACACTGCACGCTCCTCTGCCGGTCCCTCGGCCAGTTTCTGAATCACGCAAACTTCAGTCAACAAAACTAACGCTGGCCTGCTTCCGAAGCCAACGGGGTGCAAGCTGGGGCTGGGAGGTGAATCACAGGCGGCACATTAAAGGCTTGTGTTTGTCTGTCTGGGTCGGTAATTACACGGTGCGGTTCGATCGCGGTTAATGAACCCACTTCTAGGAAGTGACTATTTCGTCACGTCTGCTGCTCCGGATCAAGGTATGCTTCGCTGTCTGTCCTAAGAAGCGCTGAAAAACAATAGATAATAGAAAGATTAACGACCACAGCGATTTACTTGGACTCGTATTTTGTAGCATGAACTTGTAGGGTCTCATGTTTTTATTTTTACTTTAAGTTATGCATTTGGCTTAATTCTGAAAGCAAACAAACGGTTTATAGCTTGTATTTCACTGTCATTTTAAATTATTTGATGTCGCAGTACATTTTAATTTGGCTAAGCGTTTCTTCATCGTAATACCTTTACCATCTTTTAATTTTTTAAGAACGTGATAACAGGTCGCACAGCCCACGATAGTTTGTTTGCTATTTCATTTCATGGCTTTAAAGTGCTCCTATTCATTTTCAGGGGTTGGCTTCTTAAAATCCGTATGTTAATGAGTATTAACATACAATATTATATATTTGCACATAACTTTTCATTTTTAATTATATATCAGTTTTGGGGAATATGTCAGGTCATTTCTGTTAAACTGCAATATGAATATCCTTTTATTATTATTATTTTTCACGCCTTGTCATCTGTGTTAATCAGATCATATACAATCTGTACAAGTAGGTGGTAAATCCTTAGTTTCTTTAATGCGCGCTTCCGCCCGTTAGGGCGCCGCCTAAAGTACAGCAATAGGCCTACATCAGGCTGTCTGCTGACGTCCGGTCTAGTCGACCTTCCTCAGAGATCGTGTTAAAACACCCTGTCGTGGAGTCAGTTTCAGAGCAGTCGCGGTATGCTTGTAATCTAACCCGACAGTATGAACTGTTATCATTTTGTTATTGTCCATTTGTTACATTTGACTCGTAATGGCGTTGTTATCATCCATGCATTTTTCGTCAAAACATCTCGGTTAAATCATTTTCTGTAGCATGTGGGCAATATGTGGCCATTAACTCATATACCGCAAAATGCACGACTGGAAAGTCGCCTTTAAAGCGAGAGAAGCGGGTGTCCCCCTCCCCTCCCCAGTGCCTCGTTTTAAAGCTCTGCGTGACGTACTGCGTAGGTGTGTATCCTCGGAGGTTACGATACGGCTCCGGGACCACCAAAACAAAGGCGGCGGGGGCATCGCAGACGCGCTTCCCCGCAGGGTCCGGGCGGTTGACGTCGGCCGGGGAGTGACGTCCGCGACGGGGCGGTGTGTTGCACTCCTTGTGTGTGTTAGTGTACCTGGCTATCCGCACACTGACATCGGCAGGGCGAAGGGGACAGCCATCTCCGCAAAGCAAGGTGCGTCTTGAAGCCAGCGTTTACTTTGTATAACTATCCATTTTCTTTACGGCTTATTCAGTGCCCTCATATTTCACCAGGGCTGTGCAGCCAGCGGCTTTTCAAATCATCTTATATCGGCAGCCTGTCATCTTCAAAACGATTTTCTTTCTTATGGATGTATCTTTCGTAAACATTTACAGGATAATTCGGATTTCCCGAGCTGTTTAATTTTTTTCCTCATATCTGGGAGGAGTTAACGTTGTTGCGAGGTGATTTTATATGTGCATTTGTCGTAGCGTTTTATGATATGAATTATATTAGAACTAGATGTTACGACGTAAAATCATTATTTTATTGAAGATTACTGTTTATAAACCGTAACCCCGCCCAGCCCGATGATATCTTCTCTCTGGGCGGTTCAATGTATGGGTTGAAGTGGACTGAGGCAGTCCCGGGGAAGGTATTTACGCTGAATATGCGGGGGAAGCGCTCCGCTGGGAGGGACGGCAGCGTGTTGTCCTTGTCCGTATGGAGGTGGAAGGGAATTTGGCGATACACGGGTACAGAATGAGGCAAGGGTTTGTGGGGGTGCCACCATCGTATGCGTTCGAACGCGGATCGGAATAGACGAGGGGAGAAATCCCCCTAACCCCTACCCCAAGGATACCCAAAGTAATATCATTATTCTCTCAGGATCATTACGGTGGACGCAGCTGTCTCAGCGGCTGGATAGCTCGCCCGGGTGCAACCGGCCATATGGATCGCGTTAATTTCTCTCTCTTTTTTTCCCAAACTCACTTTATCGAGGAGTCTAGCGAAGCATTTTTAGATACGTGTCCAGATGTACTGTAATTATAATTGCTGTGATCCCGTGGCTGTTTCATCCCTCGGCCGCAGAATGGAGCAGGGACATCTGCTATTAATGAAATACTGGCACCGCCTGCCAGTTTGGCGATTTATGAACATGATGAACCCGGGTCCGTATACGAGCCGCACTGTTTATTTAACCTTGGTTAAAGCAATTGGCACGGGTCGCACACGGGATTGTGGTTTTACTTTATGGCGCTTTTGAAACGATGTTTGGCTTTTTGAGCCCGGGTTGTATTTACGGCATGAGACACTGCCCCGGAGCTGATCCTGTGCTTTTCCTTGGTCAGATGTCACGTAGGAATTACACAGTCAGGTCATGATGCAGGCTCGGCGTCTCCCCGTTACCCGCTTCCTCTTGTCGCCTTTTTTTTCTCGTATTGGTTGCGCGGAAGGCGGTGGCGGCGACGCGGAGAGCGCGCACGATCCGCCCTCGGAATACCGCACCCAGCGCGAATGGCGGCACTGGCGGCTGCGCCAATCTGCCCGCCAAGCGGTTACTTAACAAAGCCGCAAGATGTTTCTGGGAACGGATCTGGAGAAGTCGCTTATTAGGTGCTGAAATGGTGACAACAAGTATTAACCTGTCAAGAACAGCTCCAAGACGCTAAATGAATACCTCTACTTGGATCATACTAGACTTGGGGAAGTGTGACAGATGACATGAACATTATCTGCATATTGTTGTCTGGGAGGTTTGCAGCCAGACAGAGCTTCACATTCTGAACTGTTCTTTTCCCACAGGAAACTGGCTGTTTTCAGACCAGACTCTACTATGCATGGGTTCAGGTCTTTCATTCAGTGAGAGCTCCGAACCCTCCCAGTGACGGCACAATGGCCAGTGCGCAGGTGAGTCTGAGGCCCAGCCACAAGGAGGCGCCATTGCCCAGAGGTGGCTACAGGCGCCCGTCTCGGACCCGGGTCACGGAGGTGCCCCTTAAGAAGCGTCTCACGGCAGAGATCAGCCTGAAGCAGCACCGGGGCCCCCCAGGGGGTGCCAAGATCAAGAGGGAGCGGCTGGAGGAGAAGGAGGAGGCGCAGCAGGAAGAGGAGGTGGGCTGGGACCACGCCCTGGACCTGAGCCCAGGCATCCGGCATACACTGGCCCAGTTCACACTGAGCAGTCAGAGCTCGCTGGGGGGGCCGGCGGCCTTCTCGGCACGCGGTGGGCGGGACGAGGCAACGGTGGCGCTGCCCCCCTTGCCGCCACCACCAGCTGGGCCCCTGCTGGCGCCCTGCGACAGCTCGGCGGAGCTGAAGCACACAGTGCTGGAGGGGGAGCCCATCTCGTGCTTCACAGTGGGCGGTGAGAAGCGGCTCTGTCTGCCGCAGGTGCTGAACTCAGTGCTGCGCACCTTCTCACTGCAGCAGATCAACGGCATCTGCGATGAGCTCTACGTCTACTGCTCACGTTGCCGTGGAGACCAGCTGCACGCGCTTAAGGCGTCCGGCGTGCTGCCCCCGGACGCACCGTCCTGTGGTCTCATCACGCTGACCGATGCCCAGCGCCTCTGCAATGCTTTGCTGCGCCCCGGTCGGCCTGCGCCTCCCGCGACCCCCCCAGTGCCCTTCCCGCTCCGCGAGGGTGGGTCCACCTTCCAGGTGGAGCACCGGTGTCTGGGAAAGGGGCGGGGCCTGTTTGCGGGACCGCTCTATGAGCACCCCGATGCCTCCTGTATCCAGTGCGCGCAGTGCGCCCTTCTCTTCTCACCGCGCCGCTTCGTCATGCACTCGCACCGCCCCCCCGACCGCCGCACCTGCCACTGGGGCTTCGACTCGGCCCGTTGGCCACGCTACCTGCAGCTGGGCCGCAAGTACCTGGGCACAGCACAGGAGGCGCCATACAGGAGGCTGCTAGACGAGATGAAAGAGAAGTACAGCCAGAGGAGCCGCAAGAGGCCCTATGACGCGGTGAGTGGTGGGGCCCTACCGACTCTGTGGGGAAGGGTGGGTCTTGGGTGGGGGTGGAACTTCAGGAATGGGTGTGACCGATGGTGGATGAGGCTGACAAGGGGGGTCTGGCTGCTAAAGTGGGTATGCCTAAGAGACGGGGGTGGGGCTTTGGTAGTGGGTGTAGTGGGCGGGGTTAACAGTTGGCTCCTTCCTTTGCTTCTTCTGTCGTAAGCCATGCTTTAGCCAGGGTAACAGTGAATTATGAGGTGTGTTTTCACACATCCTGTTGCATAAATGATCACCTTGCATGCAGCCATTTGTACTTTTAGTGACAGATGCTGTCTGTCTGTCTTTGTATCAGAGAATTGAGAGTTGAGTCCCTTGGTGAAATGCACAATGAGAATAAGTAAATAGTCTTTTTACTGAATGCTTTTTCATGGCATTAAGCATTGTGGGCAAACTGATGGCAGCACAGAAGAAGGGGATTGTGGGATTGACGTGTCATCCTGCCACCGTGACCTTGTCCCCCAGCTGTTGCCTGTTTGCCTCCAAGGTTGTTCTGATTTATTCCTGTGACTAACAGGGTGGGAATGGCCAAAGTGGTTTGGCTTTCCTCAGTGGTACTGACTTTCTGTGATACCACAACCTGAAGTATGCCTGTGGCTGTTCTGATAATGGGTAGACACTGGTTTGGGGGTCAGAGTCATACGGAAATGCTATGTGGTGTCTTGTCTTGGGCTGAAAAACCACATTCCTGTTCCTCTAGGCAGACAGACACAGACTGACGCATGAAGGTAAAAGAACAGGCACACACCCATCTTTATGTAAACTGAAATGCAGTGTAAATGGATTATATGCCGCGTTCCCCAGTGCACACAGAATTTTTGCTCTTCTCCAGTGCCGATGAATTTTTTTCCATCGCTAATGGAATTTCTTCAGTGTTCTTCAATGTAGACTGAATTTCTGCAGCATCCTGCTGTGTTAATGAAATTTCTCCAGTGTTCAGTGCAGTGGGAACCTCTCTAGCATTTCCCTCTCCTTCCTGCTCCCCTCTTCCTTTCCTTCTCTAGGTCAGCCTATTGTTCCTTTTTGCTTTCTTCTGTTTTCCACTCTCTGCTGGCACTTTTTTTCTCCGTCCACCTCCTCCTATTCTTCATCTTGCTGTCGTTGGCAGTTTAGCCTAGTCTTGTCCCCCGAGCGCCTGCTGTCATCAGGAAGTGCATCTGTGGCTTTGTACTTGAGAGACGGAAAACACATGGGGGGCGGGGGGTGTAGGTATAAGAGCTTTAAACCAACCCCCCTCCCCCCCCACTGTCCCACCCATTCAGAAACCTTTAATTATTTCTCAACCCAACAATGTGAATTGAACATATTTGGCTTTAACCCTTAACTCTCTGGTTCAGCTTGAGTCTTGGGGGGGCAGGAGCTGCCAGTTGGGTTGCGTCTCTGTGCCATGATGTGACCCCACAGCATGCACACAGCCTGTTATCATCTACGAATAGCAGCGTGATGTAGGTTCTGTGACCAAACCAGTTTTGTGAGTATCAAGGGACTCCATCAATGCCGTGTCTCTCAGCAGACTGGATTACCATGGCATGGCGGTGGAGCGTACGTGCGTCCTTCTGAGCACATGTGTCCTTTAAGCTCTGTGTATGAGGTGAGCAAATAGACTGTCTGTCAGATTGATGCTGCCTGTCTGCACAAAGCCACACCCACCGGCCTTGCTAGCCAATGGCGTCACACGGACCCTGCGTGCCTAGCAACCGGCTTGTAATACGTCCCCATCCACCAACCGGCATTAAATAGCCAGGTCATGCAGAACAAAATAACACTTCTTTGGTCACATGAGCTGCGTCACATGGCAGGGTCCTATGGAGAACTCACTGTACTCTGGTTAGCATAGCAGCCACTGCAGAATGGCTCTCGATCGGTCCCTTAGAGAGGTCTGAGGCAACAGTGCCCCCATCCACGAGAGGTGTTTATCGTGTCTGTGTTGTCTGTGTTCCTCTCTCTTTGAGGTTAGCTTAGCGACGTGTCTATGGCGACAGCGTCACCGTGCCTGTTCTCTGTCTCGCTGCTGACGTGTGCCTGCTGTTCAGGGATGTGCTGTACACCGTGGCGAGGAAGGACAGCTGGGCGTCTCTGCTTTGCTGTTTGGACAGAGCTGGACGTCCGCCCAGCTGGTCAGAGTTTATCCCCAGTTTGAAAAGGGGAAGCTGAGGTACCTTATCAGCTCCCCCCCCCACCTGATTTGACCACGCCTGTCGCCGTGGCCCCGGTCATACGCCCGTCTGTGTGTCTGTGTGAGGTTATTTCCATTTATGCCGTTTGGGCGGCAGCCAAAGCTGGCCAAGAATGAATTTCCAGGTCTGTGTTGTTTATGCGAGTGTGTTTGTCTGTCTGTGCTGTTTCTGTGTGTGTGTGTATGTGTGTGTGTGTATATGTGTGTGTGTGTATATGTGTGTGTGTATATGTGTGTGTGTGTGTGTATATGTGTGTGTGTGTGTATATGTGTGTGTGTGTATATGTGTGTTTTCTTATTCCTGTGAGATCAAAACCTGACAGACTAACTATAATCATACAACCTCTTCACAACATAATCATTTTTTGTAGCAATACCTGAATGTCCAGAAACTTCTTA
>JAABNX020000090.1:25519084-25535886 GCA_015163995.2 Mormyrus lacerda | reverse complement strand
TTTTTACGTAATATATTTGTATTTTCTGAATTCACACATCAGGACTATCACAAGGAGCCAAAATTCGTATTTTTTCGGGCATATATAAGGTTTTTATGGCCGTTTGCAAGGTGAAAAACGAACCGCAAACTAACTTTACCGACGTCGTGAACGACTATACGTATGTAAGATTTTTCCGACCCCAGGGAACTGAAAATGTGCTGAACGGGACAAGCAACAATTAAAATAAGCAGACTAGGGTGCATTCCTTTAAGTCGGTGTTCTTTGGTGAATGAAAACCCTTTACATTAGGGGTCACGCGCAAAATCAAAAAATAATTTGCGGAGGGGAGTGGAAGGGGGAGATTGTCGCTCGGCAAATGTCGAGGGGGGTCTAAACTTGTATTTTACTATGTGGCTACGTATCTGGTCGGAAACAAAAAAACTAGGGGCTGTGGGGGTTCCAACCCGTAATATTATGTGGCTACGTACCTGTTCAGGAAGGGAAGCACTTCCAGTCGCTCAGGCAGGTGCTCACCCCCGACGGCACGTCAGGGCATTGCAGGGTATACAGGGGGCGACGGCCGGAGCTCCTCAGCAGTTTTCCTCCATGTTGTCACGGCGACTCGTTAATTATTCAAGCAAACAGAAAGTGCATGCAGCCGTGTGTGCACACAATGCGCAGTTTCAAAGTGCGGTGGAGGAGGTCCGCCCTGCCCGGATCTAATCACCTGTTAGCACAGGACTTTCCCCACACTGGCCGCCACGTTTCTCGGGGAAAAAACTAAGCATTGAGTTTATGGTTTGTAAATTACTGGGATTCGGTTCAGTTTTCGCTGGTTTTCCCTCAGTACGGGGATCCGCACTGGGATCACACTCGCTGAACTTGGTCTCAAGTGATCATGTCCTTTCCTCTTCTCAGCTCCCAGCATTAATAAAACTCCCGGGTGGTGTTGCCGAGTGCATGATGGAGAGACTAGGTACGTATTACGGACCGTTCAAAAAGAATAAGGAAACCAGGCTCTTATACGGTTATAAGGCTGTATTTACAGTTTAATCAGTGAAACGCTGCGCTCTTCCGCGTCCTGCTTACATTGTATATAGGTGAAATCGCAGCATGTGATTTTTTTAAAGGGCTCAGCGGCTTACACACTTGTTCGCGATGGTTCGCTCAGATTCACAGAAATCTCCGAAACGGTCCCCCCTGGACCTGATCATGAACCAGATCCGCAGGAAGAAGTCCTTCAGCGAGCATCTGCAGAAGCCATCAGTCTCCCGGTTTTTCCGCCCCTTTGAAAACGAGGATAGGAAGGAGTCCGGCGTCTCTGAGGAGGGAGAGGACAAGGAGGATGTGCCCCCCAGGACAGGTGAGAGAGGATCATTAAGACACCCTGCAAATGATCTCCACCCTTTAAATGATGAGTGTCTCATGTCAGTGCCATGGGTGTGGTTCCCAGGGGAGAGTGGGTCCTTAGAGACAGGGCCAGGCTCCATAGTGGGCTGGGGACGCGTCAGGCAGTTCGTGCAGAAGATGGGGAGGCAGCCGGACAGCCAGAGCCTGAGCCTGAGCCACTGTGACCTGACAGCCACCGACGTGGTGGAGCTGGGTGGGTAAGCGCGGTGTGGCAGGAAACATTGGGGGGCGGGTTAGTGCAGAGGTAGAGGTGACTGAGGCGGGGGGGTCCCTGCTCTTCTCAAACAGCCACCCTGCTGCCCTTCCTGAGCGGCCTGGATGAGATGGACCTCTCGTGGAATGATCTGATTGGAGGGTCACTGAGAGCGCTGACTTTTCACCTCCAGCACGTGTGCCGGCTGAGGGCACTGAGACTGAGTGGCTGCAGGCTGAGCCCGCAGGACCTTGCTGCCCTGGGTATGAGGTGTCCATGCAGAATGCCTGCTGAGAATCGCAATAAATACACCCTTAATTTAAGAACTATTAGTGATCATGTTCTTAGCTTTAAATCTCTGACCAGAAGCATTAGTAAGATACCAAAATTAAATCAGCCCAGAGAAATAGCTTGTTTTTAAAAACTGCTGAAATTTTTACAATAATTTCAGGGAACTTAGTCTTTTCTGCTGATGCGTTAACCTGGTTTTTTGATTAAAGCCTGGCGGTAACGTTGTCATGCACATTCTTATTGTCTGAAATGCAAATATCGCAGGGGAGATCTTGGAAGAGCTCCCCCTGCTGGAGGTACTGGATCTGTCCTGGAACTCTGGGCTGGGGGGCCACCTGCAGCTCCTGGCTGATCAACTCCGCTCTGGCTGCCGGTTGAAGGAGCTCCACCTAGTGGACTGTGGGCTCACTGCGGCAGATGTGGGTGCTGTGGGTGAGGCTCTGTTCCATTGCATTTGCTTTATTAAAATGAACCACCTGCTTTCCTGATTGGCCCAGGGTTAGATGTGGGTTTGAAGGCTGCCCTCTTTTCCAGATGCTGTGCTCTCCAGGTTACTGGGCTTGGAGCTGCTGGACCTGTCCACTAACCAGCTTTTGGGAGGGGCCCTTGGGGACTTGGCCCCCCATCTGCAGGACGCCCCGGGCTTGAGGGTTCTGCGGCTTAGGGGGTGTGGACTGGGGCCCGACAGCCTGGAGATGCTGCGTGGGTTTTTCTGACGTGTTTTATAGTCACTAAAAGCACATGCTGGCAGCCACAATTTAAGCCCCCCCCTCATTTTTATAGGTGGTGTGCTCGAGTTCCTCCCCACCCTGCAGGAACTGGATCTGTCCTGTAACAGGGGGGTGTCTGGGAGGCTGGCCCATCTGGGGGCCCAGCTGGGGGGCCTCACACAGCTGCGCTGCCTGGATTTGCATGAGTGCTGTCTGACAGAGGAGGACGTGCAGGCTCTGGGTGAGCGCTGCCCTGGGGGTGGGCTTGGGGGGTGGATATACATGTTAATGCACAATAATGCATTAACATGTATATTCCAGGTTCTTCGATTATGGCAGTGCATGTGATTTTCCTGGGTGCTTTTCGTGTGTGTGTGTGTGTGTGTGTGTGTGTGTGTGTGTGTATGTGGATTATGTTTATATTATGTTTTTCAGGTCCCCACAAAGATCTGTGAATGCAATCAAAAAAATAAATGTTTGGTGACTTATGGTTAAGGTTATAGCTGAGTCGGGGTTAAAGTCATCATGTTGAGATTTGTGTTTTTCCTATAGAAATGAATGGAGAGTCCCCAAAAAAATAATTACAAACATGTATGTGTGTCTCCCCACTCCCCAGTTCAGGCACTCCCTTCCTTCTGTGACATCACCATGCTGGATTTATCCTCCAATAAGAAGCTTGGGGGAGTATCCCAGCAGCTCTTTGCCGGCTTCCCATTGGGAAATGTGAAGAAGCTGAATCTAAGTAGCTGCTGTCTCACGGAGGAGGCCTACCTGGCTCTCAGTATGCTGTCAACTACTCTGTTCACCTCATTATATAACTACAATTTATATAAATAATAACATGTTCAAATGGTCTTACTCCTGGCTGCACTCCCCCTGGCCACTTTCTGTTGGTGTCATATTAAAGCAGGTATTTTAGCCAGTATTGTTCACGTTAACGAATACATGCATGTATTATTAAGACCTAATTGCTAATCTTTGACTATTTTGAAGCATAAAGGCCCATTAATGGGAGCAACACCAGCCTGCCTCTTGGATATAGGTTCAGAGGGCTGTGTACTCTGCAGGGGGCAGTGGTGCCTGTTACATGACTTTGCAGAAGTTATCAGATGACACTGTGTTCACAGCCATGGCAACGCATTGGCTCCCCCTGCTGGAGGCCCTGAACCTGTCGTGGAACAAGTGCGTGGGGGGGAAGCTGAACTTGCTGCTGGAGGCCCTGCCCACAGGCGCTGCCCTGCTGGAGATGAGGCTAAGCAGCTGCGGGCTGACGGCAGAGGATGTGCTGCAACTGGGTGGGGCTCGAGCGCAGAGTGTTTGTTTTCGGCTTCCTGGGTTCAAGGTGGCCCTATTTCAGCAGTTGGTCTCTCTCTCTCTCTCTCTCTCTCTCTCTCTCTCTGTGCAGCATCTGTGGCAAAGCGCCAGGCCTTGAGTCACCTGAGGCAGCTGGACCTGTCCTACAATGGCTGTGTGGGCGGGGCAGGATGGCTGCCTCTCTTCCAATCACTGGGGAGCCTGGTGGCGCTAACAGAGTTGGATGTCAGTCTGCGGCCCTCGGATGCCGCCCCCGCCTCCACCTGGCTGTCTGCCCTGCTGAATGCCACGCCACGCCCTCCCGCTCTGCAGGTGGTGGCCTTGCGCCACTGGAGCCTCACCCCCCACGACAAGAACAAGATGGACATTTTTTGCAAGGATGCTGGAAAGGGCATCTTCCTTGACTATGACCCCTAGAGGTGGGAATGTTAGTAGAGGTGGTGGGTTTAGCGATGAGCTGACATCATTAGCTTGGTAGCTAAGTGGCAATTCGTAAATGACAGATAGGCGATTAACCAGCCTGCACCAGCCAGCCCCAAGGGTAGAAGGCAGAAGTTACAGTAAAGTAAAGGTTCATATGAATTACGTTCTTTAGGGTTTTTTTAAAACTGTTTTGGATTTTAAGTTTTTATGAGCTGCCGGATATAACCTGCGAACCTGAAAAAAATTGCTTGTTATGATTCAAAGTTGTCAGAGTATGACTCGCTCTGTCTCTATTGCTTGTATCCACTTTTGTCCCCTTAAAGGCTGTATTTTTCCCCCATCTGAGTGACAGTAATGGAAAGCAGACCACAGTTCTGCGTACAAAGGTTGGCGTCAGTGGACCTGCAGCAGCATACCTGTAAGTGTGCATAACTGCAAGCTGCCTATAAACCCTGGACCTAAACAAAAAAGACAAAAAATTAGTCTGACAGGTTACTGGTGATTTTTATATGACTGGTATTAAAAAGACAATGTGTTGTATATGGGGAAAAAAAGTTGAAATCACAGAAAAACCAGACTTGCTGGTGAAAAACTAAATATACTGAAAATGTTTGTTTATGGAGGATGTTTGGGAAATGCTATTTCCTATTATTCACCAAATTTGATGTTGGCTAGTGTAATTTATGTTGAATTTTAATTGTAAATTGTGGCAAAACCAGACATGGGGCAGGAACTTGGAAGCCATTTTCTGAAGCTTCATGAACTGTAGAACATGCACTTGTTTTTGTTAAATCAGCTAACAATTTTAAATGTAATATTATTGTGCCGAGGTTGAACTGCATAAACATGTTTTTTACTGATCACTTGTATAACTTGTTTCTAGCAAATAACTTGTTTCTCACGAAAGGAGCCAGGCTTGTCCTAAAAATTCTTGTCCTGGGATACTTATTCTGTTCAAGGATGCTTGTCTTATTTTTGATTTACGGGATGTTCATTCTGTTCAAGGACGCTTACTTAGTTTTTCGGAGGGGTTTTCCTGAGAAGAGAACGGGTGGCCCAATATGTTTTGCACACCACTGATCGGTGTGCAGGATGCTTACCTCGTCTTCAGGAGAACGGGGAAGCGTCGACCAAGGACGCTTGTCTTATTTCTGATTAGAGCTGTACCTAGCCATCGCTGCGTGGGACGCCTACCTCATCCTCAGGAAGAGCGGACGGTGCTGATTATGGGAACTCGTCTCATTATTTTTGATGGAAACTGCAAGCAGCATTACACAGACAAAATTGGAAATTTGAGAACGCATTGCCTGAGGGGAGAGGTGAGCCTGGTCAGCTCGTTCCCTGCCCGCATGCAGCGGCCTAATTAGTACTAAGGAAAGGGGAGATCGCAGTGCTGACCAGAGCGCGCATCGCCCAGCACAACACTCACATGCTGGTCTCCTGCCAGGACTGGAGGGGAGGGGGGAGGACAAGAAAAGGAAAAAGTAATACTGCTAATAAGATTATTGAAATAAAATATAATATATTGCATACACCTTACATACATCTTGTTATAAATAAGGGTCATAAGTCCACCCCTCCCCCTCTATTTTTTTCCTACATGGGAAATACAGGGAGGAAGATAGGACAGAAGATATAGAATAATGACAACAACAACAAACAAATAAATAAATAAATAACAATAAAATAATAATAATGCAAGAAAACAATGACAGAGCCAGTGTATGATGTCATGCAGTAAATATGTGTAGTATATTCAGGTTGCATACTAAACATACCCCTTAATGATAGTCATGTATTGTGTGTGATCGTGTGTGTGTTTGTGTCTTGTGTGTTGGGGAAGATAAAAGTGATACAATAACATTATTGGTAAAGGAAGAGGTTACTGAGATTAGTAGCAACAGCTCGTATATGAGAAGCACCGTGGCATTCTGAGTCCCGGTAAAGATGACCATCAATGTATAATTTATCGACAATCAAGACAGCCCGTTTCTTGTTCTTCCTGTTTTCTTTAAGCGAATGGTACAGAATCTTTCGACGCTAGTTGATTTGTTGTGGATGCTTATCATTAAGAACATATTGTGTTCCTTTTAGTTCTTTCCTCCTACTTTTGACGAATTATTTCTGTTTAAAATGTTCGAATTTGGTGATAATGGTTCTGTCTATTTTCCAAACGCCTAACAGGCGTTACACCAAATTATGTGACCCCATAGGTGCCGCTGCACATGTTTGCGAGGTTCCCGTTCACATGCACTAGCACCCTACGCATTTTACGCAAAGCAATTTAACTGCGTGTTCCTGCAAAATATATTGAAGGCTACGAGCTTGGGTATTTTTGAGCTCCGAAATGCGTCTGCAGTGCTGTGTCTGTTTTCCCCGTTTATTCGGGGGAAAGTAAAATAAAGAATTGTACTTAATTTTATTTTGAATTTCGTTTTTATTTTAATTTTAAGTTAGGCCTATCTCCACTTTACAATACATGTAAGGCAAGTTTCAAAGACAACTGTGGAAAACAACACGATAGTTCTGCTGTCAGTTTAATCATTTTACTCTGTGCTACTTAACTTCTGTCTCACATTCTGATATTTACAGAACTCTTACCAAATCGGCTGATGCAGCCAATTTTGCGACGCACCATATTCTGTATTGTACTGCAATACATTTACTGACACAAAAATAGCGTCGCTACAAGTCTAATAAAAATGCTCCTTACCGTTATGCTGGAACATCCCGTATTAAAAGGAATGGCTGGCAAACCTATTTTCAAGTGTCAGTAAATGTAAGAATGCTGGATATAATGAGACGACAGCTGGCTGAAGTGTGTGAAAACAGTGAACATGTATTTTTAAAGACCCACTCAGCAAATTAATTTTTACCTGTAAATGAATGGTACATTGTTACTTGTCGAGGAGCCACACTTGGGTCACAAAATCTGATGAGATCAGTGTTAATTGATCACCCCTTTGACAGAGAGAACCCGAACACCCCAGATATGAAATATTTACAGGATTACAATTTCCATTTATAATGATGCCCTTTTAGTGTTTTTGATTGCCACGTGTATGCGGGGATTGTTGTAAGGGTTAACAGGAAACGCCTGTGAGGTGGAAATATGGCTAATATAAAATGTCAGCGAAGGCGTGACCAGGGAGGCCTCATATGCTCGGTGGTGCTTGGAATCCACCCTGCAGCTGTCATATGCGAAGGCGCGTATCTTGAGTTTATCGCGTTGTTGGGATATACGATGACTACTGGCGGGATGCGCCGGGTTGGGAAGTTAGCGACGCAGGTCTGCGTTGGATGGCAGCGGTGTGGACCCCAGGCGCCACTTGAAAGGTTTGTGGTTCCTTCTAGAAGTTGGGCTATTATTTATGTTTGGGGGGGGGGGTCTTTTGTTTTCGGGCGATTGTGATGTCTTCCCCCGACTAGTTAATTTAAATAATACTGTTGTTTTGATATGAATTGATTTTGTGTATTTGTTATTTAGGGGGGGACCCCATGATTAACCTGGTATCCCTGGCCCCTTGTATTGATGTGAGCCGTCCAGGCCCCTTTTTATTGTACACGTGTGAACTCTTACCAGTATGTTTTAGCTAACTGCTGTGCTTAGATCGGTGTGTGGGGGTTTGTGGTATTGCCTGGGCGCTCCTATTGGGGCAGGGACGCGCAACTGTGGAATCCTGATAATAAATGCTTATAGCTAGACTTCTTTTGTGAGCTGTTTCTTATATCTGGTGCCCAGTTTATCTGAGTCACGAACTTGTATAACTGTGAAAAGTTACCTTTCTTACACACGTCCTTGATTTTTCCCTAGTTGCTTTGGGGTCGCAAGATCTGAGGACTGTTCTCAAATAGTGTTTTTTGGTCTTTCAGTTTTTAAACGTCTTACAAGCGCATGCATCAGGTCAGAACGAAAAGGCTGTTGGGATCGTAGCGGCAGAGAGACCCGCATGTTGCTAGTCCAGTGTACAGGGGTGGCTGTTTTTTCGGTCGATGTTACAGCTTGTCGATCCTTGTTGTTTAACAGCGCGAGTCTTACCGAGAGTGAATCTCAGTTGCACGTGTCGCGTGAACGGCAATTTCTGTCCTCGTAGCCTCGCGATAAACACCCGCGGGGTAATATGATCGAATGCTGGTAAAGCTGAGCATGCGTTTTGCATTCCCGCCCCCCCCCAATCGTTTTGTAAACACCCAGATCAAATTGTATGACTAAATCGCATGTGATGAAAAAGCAAAGCTCACGATTTATGTCCTCACACAATACAGTCCAATACTCGGATGCGATCTAGCTGACTGCTCACACTACTCAAGCAATATGAACACGTCAGGTTCCCGTACCCGGAACTGTAAATGTAAAAAAAGAAACCAGCAGAAGGAAAAACCCATATCAGTGGCGATGCTCACCAAAGCGAAACGCGCTCCTTTGACCATTTGTGCAATTTTCTGCGCAGAAAAATGCAAAAAGAGGCACCAGCGTGTATGGACACGAAGATGGCTTGAAAGACGTGGACAATACGGCCTGTCCATTTTACAACGAGAAGTGGATGAAAGCAGCGACAGATAAATTACATTGCATATAGCCTAATACCTACACAGAACTTGTAATGCAAACAATAACATGCTTGCTTGTTCAAACGTTCAGAAAATGTCCGTGAGGACTGCAATAATTAACTTTGGCTTTACAGAGCCAAATGTAAGAGTATATTTGCAAAATGTCACAGAAAAACTGTATTCAGTAATTTTAGTGATGTTGATATCGAAGTATAAAGATCAGTGGCGGTTTTAGGCATGGGCGAACGGGGCAGCCGCCCGGGGCAGCATTTTTTTCATGACACGTGGGGGGCGGCACACGAACTTGGAGGAAAAAATTATAATCTGTGCTGCTAAGTGGTCTTCTATTATCTATGATACCTGTGCCGCCCCTGCTGCTGAAGGAGCCGCACAGAAACTGAGCGAGCGGAGATGAGAGGCAGGCCCGTCGCGACAAGGCAGGCAAACCAAGCAATTGCTTGGGGCCCCGAGCTGGCCTGGGGCCCCAAGACAACGACTGGTTAAGAATAAAATGCAGCGACAAACTGTGTGAGCGCTCTCCATGTCCATTTTGCTTGGGGCCCCCAAATTCCTTAAAACGGCCCTGATGAGAGGGGAGGTGGGGTGTTGGGGGGCGCAGAGTACAGTTCACCTCTCCCAAATGAAGCGGACAAGGAGGGGGGCTAAATTATGTGACACCTGACTTTCTTACAAAGAACGCACATTTCATTCAAAATATTATAAACATAGACCAATAATTTGCACTTTTCATTTATTTAATTGTGTGAAATGGCTAATAAAAATAGGTAATAAAAAACGATTTTTGGTCGTGAGTGACAGCGTTGAGGGATGGGAAATCTGTTGATTGAATAAAAGCCTAATATACAAACCATCACAGAAATTCTAATGGTTTTTATTAAATACCATTATGAACCATTAACTTTTTCCAGTGAAACTATTACAAAATTCCTTATTGTAGTGTGTTTTGGGCACTTTTCCAATAGGATTTACAATCCCACCCACCAATAGAATCCATCATATACCAGCAAACATTGTTATACTTACCATTAAAACCATTATAACCATTAAATCCATTACATTTTCTATTATTTTCGGCAGGGATCTATTGTTTTTTCAGCAGTGTATACAACATGAGATCTAATTAAATTAAATTAACAGGCGAGTACAATCAGGGAAATCCACGTGGGAAATGAGGGGGCGTGGCACACACGAGGATCGGACGAGCCGGGCATGACACAAGTACACACAAGTGGCGAATGCTTCAAATTTTAACAGTTTTTCTCCCATTGGCGTCAGCTCAGTTACCCTTCTGTTGCGATGGCAGCCCACTTGTAGCATAAGCTGCAGCGAGTTTGCAAGACAGTCCAGGTTAGCGACTCCCAAATCATCCAACACTATTGCCACCTCAAAACTTTATTTTACATAGATTGCAAATCACTGTGCTACTGGCTTTTGTTTAAAGCGTATAATACTCCCAGATCGTCACGTCTTATCTTACGCTTCTTGTACTGCGAAGGGCACGTGCATGACGTTACAGCAGGCAGAAGTTACTGTACTCACACCTACTGAGTAGCAAAAAAAACCGAGGGGTAGCAATAGCATTTGTTTTGATTGCCGCAAAAAAACACATGTAAAACGGGAAAGGGCTGTCAAGCGGTTGATTGCCAAAAACGGAATAATTAAGTATAGGACAGGGATCGGCCACGCATGGCTGATACCCGATCCGTCAAATAGGTCTGGATCGGCACTGACACCGATCCGAATATCGGTATCGGTGCATCTCTACAACATAATCTATAAAATTGTTATAATTCAAATAAATTAGGAATTTTACATTCATTAGAAAGCACGGTCTTGGAGGTTCAAGTCAATCTGGAGGCTCATTCTCTTCAATTCAAAGCAAGGGATCATTACATAGCCATATTCATAGCTTACCCGAGGCCTCTGTCCCTGGTATAAGAGACTTAATATGAACATCTTTCTGGTACATCCCATCTCTTTCCCTTTACGAGGTCTGATAAAATGGTTATAAGAGAGTATTGCTGAGAATATTATTTTCCATCAGGCCTCGTAACTATGATAAATCTGGGAGATTTTAAATGAGAGACATATGGACAATATAATTGAAAAGATAACAACATGAATTTTATATAATTTATTTTATATAATTTATGTAATGACACTTTAGAGCAATGCCTTTTTTCTCTACAGTTGTTCTGAGAAATGTGATGTTGATTCTAGCCGTAGTCTGTTTTCGGTCTTGGTCTCGACCAGCCTTGGTCTTGGTCTCGCCTGGATCTTAGTCTTTAACTAGGACACCCGCAATCCCAGACATTCAGACTCCTCGCTCAGTTTCTCAAGAGCCCCGATCAGAGCCTCCATTGATTCTGCTAAGATCATAGCATCATTGGCAAAGTCAAGATCAGTAAATCTTCACCAATTGATACCACACAGCTGGTGGACCCCATGACCCTGCCCAACACCCAGTCCATACAAGCATTGAACAGAGTAGGAGCAAGAACACACCCCTGGTGAAGCCCAGAATCAACTGGGAAGAATGCAGAGGTTCACCCTCCACTCTGCACAGCATTCACAGTACCAGTGTACAGGCTGGCCATGATGTCCAGCAACTTTGGGGGGATCTCGCAGAGTCTCAGGATGTCCTACAGGGCAACTTGATCAACTGAGTTGAACGCTTTACGAAAATCAACAAAGGCTGCAAAGAACCTCTGCCGATATTCATGCTTGTGCTTGATGAGAAGCCTCAGTGCAAGGATATGGTCTATGGTAGACTTCTAAGGTGTAAAACCAGACTGCCTTACACCAACCTGGAGAAGTTCACCCCGGATACCACAGATCCCTGTGGCCTTCCCTGCTCCCAGCTGGTCACAGTAAGATTGGGTGGTTCACAGCTGATCGGAGGGTCAGCTTTGAGAACCATAGACCTAGAGATGTTCAGCATCCTAGCTGGAGGGTCACCCATGACCAGAGGAGTGTCACCTCGTGGGCACCTTCCAACCACAGAACGAAGTTGTGAGTAAAATGTCTCCCTCAACGAGACATCACTCACCGCAGTCAGAGCATACACTGAGACAACAGACAAGACACCCAAGGAGTGCCTTAGTCTGAGTCTCATAAAACGCTTCTTGAAAGGAGTGACATCAGACATCATCGGAAGGCGCTGATCTGCTACAACAATAACTACTCTATATGGCAGCCATCAGGCTGACTAGACTAAAAGTAGGTATACCCACCTACAGACATCTGACCATCTCAGAGATTGCTGCCACTGAAAGGCGGAGTTTACAAAGCTCCCCTGACAACAGAGGATGATGGTCATCTTGCTGGAGAGACAAGATGTCCCATGAGGAGCAGGAAGGGTCCATCCCCAAACTGTTCCCACAAAGTTGGGAGCATGAAATTGTCCAAAATGGCTTTGAATGCTACAGTATTAAGAGTTCCTTTCACTGGAATTTATAGACTAAGCCTCCAAATTTTACACTTGGCACAATGCAGTCAGGCAAGTACTGTTTTCCTGGCAACCACCAAACCCAGACTCATCCATCGGATTGCCAGACAGAGAAGTGTGATTCATCACTCCAGAAAACACATTTCCACTGCTGTAGAGTCCAGTGGTGGCATGCTTTACACCATTGCATCCAATGTTTTCCATTGTACTTGATGATGTAAGGCTTGGATGTAGCTGCTCAGCCATGGAAACCCATTCCATGAAGTTCTCTATGCACTGTTCTTGAGCTAATCTGAACAAAAATGAACACCATCCATCCATTCACGCTTGTCTGGGGTACGGGTTGCGGAGATAGCAACTTCAGGACCTCCCTCTCCCAAGCCACCTCAACCAGCTCCTCTAGATATAATCCCTTCAGCGCTTCCCGGGTCTGCCCCAGGGCCTCCTCCCAGTACAACATGCATGCAAAACCTCTCCAGGTAGTCTCCCGGGAGGCATCCGTGCCAGGTGTCAAAACCACCTCAACTGGCTCCTTTTCACGTGGAGAAGCAGCAGTTCTATTATGAAACTCTCCTGGATATCCAAACTTCTCGTCCTATCCCTAAGGAAGAGCCCAGACATCCTGCGGAGAAACTTCATTTCGGCTGCTTGTATCAGTGATCTCATTCTTTTGGCCACTACCCACAGCTCATGACCATATTTGAGGGTAGGAACAACGATGGACCAATAGATGGAGAGCTTTCAGGCTCAGTTCTTATTTGGTCACAACAAACAGGTTAAGCGCCTGAAAAGCTGCAGACTCTCAGTCCCTTCTACCCTCTCTTGTGTACGAGACCCTGAGATACTTGAACTCCTCCACTTGAGGCAGTACCTTCTCCCTGACCTGACGAGGGCAATCCACCCGTTTTCCAGCCAAGAACCATGGTTTCCCCGCCGCTTTGCACTCGGCTGCCAACCGCCCCAGAGCACACTACGTCATCCACAGAAAGCAGCAATGCAATCCTGAGGCCACCAAACTGGACAGCCTCAACACCCTGGCTAAACCTAGAAGTCCTGTCCATAAATATTATTAACAGGACCAGTGACAAAGGGCAGCCCCGGCAGAGCCCAACACGCACTGGGAACACGTCTGACTTATTACCGGCAATGCGGACCAAGCTTGTGCTCTGTTCATATATAGACAGAATTTCCTGCAATAACAGTCCCCAAATCCCATTCTCCTGAAGCACCTCCCATAGAATACCTTGGGAAACCTGGTCGTATGCCTTCTCCACAAAAACACATGAAGACTGGATGTGCTAACTCCCAGACTCCCTCCAGCACCCTCGCAAGGGTCGAAAGCTGGTCCAGTGTTCCACGGCCAGGACAAAAACTGCATCGTTCCTCCTGAATCCGAGCTTCGACTATCGATCTCACCCTCCTCTCCAGTACCCTGGAATAGACTTTCCCAGGAAGGCTGAGAAGTGTGATCCCCCTGTAGTTGGAACACTTTCTCTTGTTTCCTTTCTTAAATAAGGGTTTGCCAATCCAGCAGTACTGTCCCTGACCTCCATGTACTGTTGAGAAGGCATGTCAGCCATGACAGCCCCCTAACATCCAGAGCCTTCAGGTACCCGGACGAATCTCATTCACCCCTGGGGCCCAGACACCGAGGTGTTCTTTAACTACCCTGGCAACTTTAGCTTCAGTGATGGGAAAGTCCACCCCAGCCCCAGTCTCGAAAGCAGTGCGCGTAGATGTATTTGAGGCAGGGAAAATAAAAAGAAAATAATTTGTGAACTGAAATAAAAATTACAACTATGTTCACAAAAAAAAAATGTTAGCATTACACGACCAGCATATTTTTCCTTGTTTATCCACAATATGCCCTCTTCTAAAAGATGTTGTAGTTAGTAAGTCTAGGTTCACCTCCACTTCATGGTTTATCGCTTCCATGATTAACCAAAACAATAGCATGGGGTGCTCTGCTAATTGAGTTTAATAAGCATAAGGATACGCAGAATTTAAGCAGTCTAACTTCAGGGCATCACGATATGCATATCATTAATATTTTAAGCATGCTGCTAATTTGCTTATCAAATTGTGGGCGAAAATAATATCTGTATAGTGCCAAAAAGCCTGCAATAATACAGTTGTCCAAAAAAAAATGTTTTGTTTTGTTTGATTTTCCGGAGGAAAATTGGTCGATTAATAAAACCAGTTAATCTGTAAAATAATCGATAGATTAATCCATAGAAAAATAGTCTTTAGTGTGTGTGTGTATAATGTTTTTTACTTCATGTTTGTTTGTGTCTGAAAGAAAAACACCCAAAGGGACTTGGTTCCACTCAGGGCAAGTAAGAAGAGTGGGAATGAGCGCAGAGTTACAGAAAACCAGGAGCATTCCTTTATCTCTGCATCACTTCACTTTCACAGGGTTCCTAACTGTCACGTATCTAGCATGATGCGCAAGAAATGTTACGGCAAATCTGTTATTCCATTATAAATCTAAAATTAGCTACATCAAACGCGTTGGGTATTTTGCAGAACCTACAGTCTATTTATAAGATAATAAAGCTCTTGCATACATGTGCATGTATGTGTGGTGGTGTCTTAAACTGAAAATCTCACACTAGCCAGCTGACCTAAGTTGGCATCCCTACTTTTGCATACCGGAGTGGTACCAGACCCGCTTAAATAGTTTCTGCTGTAATGTGGATTTGACTGCTTAGTTATTTTGATGCCAGGGTACAGTTTGTTAAAATTAAAATACAATGCAGATTTACTTTGTTGGAACAAACAGTGAGCGATTTCATTGGAGCGGGGTTAAAACTGACCCGAGCAGGACTATGTGTCTGAATATGGTAGATAGTATTAAAAGATCTGATTTTAAAAGAATGAATGGCTGGAAGAACTGTATTTTCAGAGGCAAGACAGAAAATATTGCAAACCCTACTGTGTCCTTCTGTGTTCATCGTTTTCAAAATTTAATGTCAGTTTAGGTTTCTAAGAAAGTAGTATTGTGTACGAAGTATAATCAGATTCTAACTTGAAATTCTGACTTTTATAAGTGTTATTTCTCAATACAATTCTGGTATAAAGATTTTGATAAATCTTGGTTAAAAAATTCACAGAGAGTGTGGGGTTTAGTGTCCAGTTCCAACCTCATCCATTTGCTGCAACCAGGTGTTGTGTGGACATCCCCTCATCCTGGTCCAGTTGCCCAGGTCCTCAGTAATGCGGACTCTGAGAGATGGATCATCCTCTGGGAAATACGCCACATGCCCATAGTGCCATAACTGACACTCCCTCACAACGCAGGTTATCACGCAGGTCATTACGCAGGTGCCTCATTCGGGACTCCCCTAGCAACTGCTCATTTGACACAAAGTCAAATCAGCAGTACGCAAGGATTTTCCAAAGAGGCAAAGTACCAAAGAAGTCCAATCTTAGCTCACTTGATAGTGTCCATGTCTCTCAGTCATACAGCAAGACAGGGAACAATAGAACTCTAAAGACTTGGACCTTTATCCTCTGACAAAGATATCGAGAGCGCCACACACTCCATTCCAGAGATTGCTTGCGCAGTATTTTAAAAATTAGCAACTCGATCACTGTAGAGGCAGCAAGTGTACATCATTTCATGTTACAACCTCTTACAAAACAAGTGAGACCAGAAATGAAGGAGCCAACCAAGATGGGTTTTCTCGCACTGCTCCCTGGTGGACATGATGTTTAATCCTCCAGATAGATGTAAACTACGCGTGCTAGTACAGTCAGTACACTGCTGGCGTTGCACGCGTGTCACGTTATGTAAGCATCGCCTTGTGTGAAGTATATTGCGGCGCTTAGCATTCAGCTTGAACACCACTACAAAGCATCTAAAATAGAAAGGCTGTCGTGCAATTCATTGTACAAATCGATTTAGCGTGAAACTGGAACCATAGTTTTACAGATAGTCGAAATCTTAAAGTAAGTGTCGTACTCAGTCACATATGGCCTATACCCGACCCACTGGATAGGTGCTGATATTCAGATCTGTGCAAATCTACTAATAACGACCATTGTTGCCCCCTGGTATGTTACATCGTCACATATGGGTTAAATGCAGAGAACACATTTTGCTGTTGTGCACTGTGTGCTGTGGTGTGTCAACAATGACAATTAATCACTAAAAATTGTTCGACCATTGTAGCCATCAGTTAAATAAATAACTACAGAGGATATTCCAAAAAGCAGTTTAGCAGTATTTCAGGATGAGCAAAATTATTATTAAGAACATGGCAGCAACATCATCTATTTCAATTTATTAACTACAGGGATTGAGAAAACTTATTATTGTACTCACGACACAGGGGCTTGGGAAATCGGACGAAGTCTTGCCCAGGTACATGAATCAGACACTGATATACACACGTGGACAAAATTGTTGGTACCCTTCAGTCAATGAAAGAAAAACTCACAATGGTCACAGAAATAA
>JAABNX020000090.1:25427749-25450120 GCA_015163995.2 Mormyrus lacerda | reverse complement strand
CAGGTTGCTGCATGCACAGAGACCTGACAAAAATCCCATTAACCCCTCTACTGCCACTTTGATTGTTTTAAAAAAAATAAAAAGTTTGTTTTTCTTATAAGTTCTGCAACAGTTCATGCTTCATCCTGCATGTGCCTAGCTTGTCCCCACCAAAGTTCTTATGTGAAGCGTGCACTTGTGCCTCTTTGCACACTTTCTGCATGCACTCTAACTGTAAATCCGTAATCTGTAAATCAAGGTTCGTAATGCTTCTGTAATCCATATGTGACCATACTCAGGGCCCATTATCCATATGCAGCAGATGCAGCTTCAGCCACAGACCTCAGGGATTCTGTAATGTACATCTGGGAAATGTGGTTTTGGCGACGAAACATGTAGTCCGTAATCCCTTGGTTTTTCATTTTGATGTTGTTATTAAAATATGGTCACTCTAGTGACCATGATAACCAGTTCTTATTGGACTGTAATGTGTGTGCTGAATGTGTCTTTCGAAACGAGATGCAATACGTGTGTCATGTACAGATTCCTGATAAACATCTAGTGACACGGTATTTAGTTGAAAGTGCACCTTCTGACACTGCGTCTTCAGTTGGGATGTCAAGACAGCCGTGTTTTAAGTAACGCCATCATTTGTTCAATTAATTTTCTCAGCCATACGTTGTCATTTATTTCTCTCTCCCTCAACAGGATTTGAGTTCACCTAGGACAGAATGACCCCAGAGTTGTCTTCCTCCCTCTTGGCCATGTTGATGTAGTTGGTTAACTAAGAAAACAAAACATTGAGTTATCGACAATCCATTTAGGGTCCGTAACCTTTCCGGAATTCTGTCAAGCTCCGTAAGGATTCTGCAGTCTCTACTAGGAACTTCTAGTCGTCTCTGAGTGCAATGTCGAAAAAGTTAAACAAAACAAAAAAAAGATTGACTGACTTCCCGTGTGACCTATACCCCACGCATTTCTGTGTCCGTTAAGCGACCAAGCATTTCCCAATCGCCATTTCAAATGTGCGCGGTGCATCGCTCACATTTAAAGCTTCTAGTCTGTGTCTCGATCTGAGATCTGAGGCAGTGAAACAGCTTAAAACTTTAAAAGTCTGGAGGATTAAATGACACTGATAGGAAAGTTTCAGCCAGTTGTCTGCTGTGGGCATCCATGCGGTGATGTTTCACATGAGGTTCTGATGTCCCTGCTTTTCATACTGTCCTGCCCACTCTGACAGATCCACAATGCCTAAGGGTGCAAAATGAATGAGTGGGGGGGGGAAACAGCAATGCGAAAAACATTGCGGCGTAACACACTTTTAGTCATCCTTCTACATTGGTCCTGCGTGGAGTTTTTACCGGTAACTTTTCAGTACAGCCTGCACCTCCTTGCCCTTGTCTATTACTTTTTTGTATCGATCTGCCCAACCGACTTTTCCGAGCGAGAATAACCTTTTGCTTGTTGCTAGGCAAAGTTTTACATGGAGAAAGACAGCAACCCTTATATGTCCACAAAGGGCAGAGTGTCTGCTTTCAGTCGCATTTTTTATGCATTCCTCCTATGTGGAGTTATGCCCTAACTGTGTCATTGCTGCAGGCTGCACGCTTCACCGCATTTATGGTAAACAATCCTGGGCTTAATGTCCATCTTTGCTTGTAGCCTAGTTGAGATTTCCTTTGCTGCAGCAGCCTGAAATGCCTGCACATGGGTGTCATCAAAGGCTGCATTCTGTGTGGACTTCATCAGTCCTTTAATGAGTGCAGGAAGAGAGTAGAGGATCACACATGACCCCCCAATTAAGAAAAACAGTAGCACGCTGAAATGGCTTGACAGCTTGTTCTACTACTTCTGGTCTAGCAGGTTTGCTGATCATATAGTAACAGCTATTCCATCTGTAACATCTTGAATCTATTTGTGTTGAGGAACGTCCATTTGTTTTTGTTGTGCTTTCAGTTCTGAGCTGGCAATTTCACATTTTAAATGGTCCAACAATTGCCTTGCAGATCCAAACGCTTTGGTAATTAGTGGATTCATTAAATGTGTGATTTACTTTCCATCCATTTCTGTTGCTTATCTGGGGTCCGGTCGCAGGGGATGCCCAGACCTGCCTCTCCCCAGCCACCTCCTCCAACTCTACCAGGGGATACCAAGGTGTTCCCAGGCCAGCCGAGAGATAGAATCTCTCCAGCATGTCTTGGGTCTTGGATTCATTAGTGTGTCACTCTTCAAGTGGCAAAGTAGTCAAATTATAGCTGATGATGTCCCAGTTACTGTTAATAAAATGGCATGTCTATATATGCATCTGTGGCAATTCTTTTCCATGCCTCTGTTGTTAAACTGACCATGGAACTGGATGAGGAGAGGGCATTGTTTGGAATTTATCCTCATATTTTTTCTGTATCGTGCTGGTGAAGCATGTTTGAGGGAGAATGTAACCTGGTTGGAATGTTTTAACCATAGCATGGAAACTCTCATCTTCTACCACTGACAAGGGGTCTCATGTCTTTTATGATCATGTTGAGGACCCAATCAGTAAGAGCTGCTGCAAATTGTAGTGAGCAGTCCATCTTTTGCAGATATTCAGTCATGGGGCTTTGCCTTTTACTGAGGTAGGACACGTAAAGTATTGATCAAAGTCTCTCAAAGTATTTTTCAGAAGTGTTTTTTTAGAGTTAACATCGGAGCGCCGGGTGATACGGCCTGCAGTCTTAGGCTTGATTACAATACAGTCTCTGAGGCTTTATCCACATTTGCTCTTGGGTTCAGCAGAGTGGTAGTAGCATCCTCAACCCCTTGTTTGGCCTTATAACCAAACTGTATTGAGTCAAGAAGACTGTTTAATAAGAAGCTGTTCTTTCAGCAGTTTATTCACCCCATGACAAGACAAATATTTGAGGAAACTCACGGGGCAGGGTGCAATGACATGGGCAGTAGTTTAGTGCATAGTCTTTCTCTATCCAGAACATTCTTGCAGAATCTTTGATTTACATATAGGCAAACCGCACCCCCTGGTAACATGCCAGTCACAGCAGCATGTTGACCAATCTTCTTTAACTTTCACTTCCATGCTTGCGTAGCAAAGGCGTGTGTAAACATATGACTTGCAATTGTCATACAAACTAGCTCTTGGGCAAGATAAAATGTGTTGGGTGATTAGTAGTAGCCTACATAAGTCTTTCAAAATTCAAATGAATACATCTGTAACAGCGTATGATGGTCAAGGTCGTGTCTGTCCCAGACAACAAAGGGCACAAGGCTAAAATAGACCATAATCGATTTTCCAATCAAAACAACATTCCAGTAATATGCATGAAATCAGAGTAATATTGACTCAGTAACTAAATAAACCACCATCTGACTTAATAGATACAGTAATGAATAAGGAATTTACACATCACAAAATTTCTAATGTCAAAAGCCACTTTTGTTTTATTGGATTGTTTAATTTGAGATAATGAAATTCATCAGTGTCATGAATATGCTGCTTTAAAAACTGACATCTCAAGTCATATCAGTGATAATCAATGATGTGATTCCTTACAAATGGACTTTATGCAGGATTTTTTTGTGGACAGCAATGAACTGACTGCTTACAGGCAACGTGACAATGCACAGCACACATCTTCATCTCTTTTCTGAAGTAGAGATTCTTGAGTTTCTTGTAGTTCTTGCAGCCAATTGCAAATTTTACATCTTCAAGATGTTTGGGATGCATCTGATTTTAATGAAGTGCCAGGCAGAGCCACTGCAAACATTAAACAAGTATTAACATCTGCAGAAACATTGGAGAACACACACACGCACACACACAGACGGACAGGCAGACTCACGGTATAATGTAAAATACACATAGCATATGTTTCATTTACATGTTTGAATCGTTGAGTTTCAGAGGGCAGTCAGGTTAAATACACGAATGCTGATGAATGTCATGAGTTAATTAGGAGGTAATTGCTTTACATTCATTTAGGTTGTCACACACACAAATACACTTCAGTGAAAACTGACTGCATACCTGTGAGATGTCCAGTTCGATCTTCCCACTGTTCATTTTATCAAGGGTTTTAAACATATCTGTTTTGGGTTAAAACATTATCATCAGGAGGTAACCACTACAACTTGAGCAGTTCATTCAAACTCCATACTCACTATGCTACCTTCAGTGTACAACATTACTTGAAACATGAAAGAACATACATACAGTCTTCTCCGTATGGTACAGCATCCAGTCAGTCTTAATAGTGAAAAGAGTTTTTCTACTCTTTCCAGATGTGTTATTTATTTAAAGTCAAAATGGTGATGAATGTTTTTTAAATGACTCTATGCGTTTAACTTCCTTTATTTTCAGATTTTATTTTAACCTGAACAAGTATGTGACTAACTTTTCAGCTAGTGTTAATGGCTAATATACAGCAGTATTAGCTATTCGTTTTGCTATAGTTATTCATGTTCCCTCCACAGCGCACTTAAAAGTACATAAAAAATCTGATGGAAACTTCATTGATGCAAAATACACTGTATGTACAAGTATTGGGACACCTTGCCATTACACCTACAGGAACTTTTATTACATCCCATTTGAAACCCATAGGATGTGGTGCTAAACATGTCCAGGACCTCTCACAATGTCAGAAGCGAAAAAAGAATGGAAAAAACCTCAAAGTAGCAGAGACTGTGGTAACAGAAGTTACCAAAAGAAAAATATTGTTCTGTAGCATGAATAGTGGTGTTACTGGGTCAGACAAAGGAATTGCTTGGAAAGAGGTAATGAATGGTGTTAAGTTAGTGTCTTCCTTAGAGTGAACTGTTCAATAAATCAGGGCTCTGAGTTGGCCAGTCAAATTCTTCCACACCAAACTGATTCTGAATGGAAAATGTGTGCTGCCCTTCACAAGAACTAAGGGGCCTAGCCTGGCCCCTGAAAAACACCCAAAAGAACTAAGGGGCCTAGCCTGGCCCCTGAAAAACACCCAAAAGAACTAAGGGGCCTAGCCTGGCCCCTGAAAAACACCCAAGTACCACTTATCCCTCCTCCACCAAACGGTACAGTGGGCACAATGCAAAGAGAACTTTGCTAGTCTCGCCCCAAAGTACAACAAAAGTACCCCAGCTCATTTGGTACTTCAGGTACTGGAACTTTTGGTACTGGTACTCAACCAGAGGTCAATGGAAAAGGATAAGTACTGACAGTAGCGTAACAAAAGGATTGTACCTGGTGGAAAAGTACCCGGAGACATAACATGGCTGAGTGAGAAATCCGACTGGCACCGTCTGTGTTTAAAGCTACCGTATGGAAGCACCTTGGCTTCTATGAGGTGAAGGGAAAAAGGACTTGGCCAAAGCCACAGTCTATGCAAACTGTGTCAAACTAAACTATTTTGGAAACATGACAAACACGAGAAACCATATTACATGTGTCCACCTGGAGGAGGAAGAAGAACACCTGGTTGTAGTTGCTGCCAACCAGAGGACCATCAAGCAAGTGGTGTCAAAGCTTCCACTCAATTCGGAAAGGGCAAAGCCCATTACAGACTCTACCGCAGCTTCTATTGCCGAGGATTTGCGTCTGTATTCAGCTGTTGAGAGCCAGTTCTGTATTTTTGGTGTGAGGGCTGCCTTTCTGTATTGTTTATTTGTATTGCTTTGAATGCATTTTTGTATGAAAGCTGTTTGATATTGGTACAGCAAAATGTTTAGAGTTTTTTTTCTTCTGAAGGATTTTATCGCTTATTGCACATAACGAGAGGATGTTTCTTAAAAGTCTGTTTTTCGTGTCAGTGATTCAGAATATTCAGTCTATTAACAGTCTGTTAATCTACAAGTATGCTGATCTACTACAAGTATGCTGCTACAGGCACACTTTTCCTGTTGGATCTTCGCAATGCTGGGATATATGCTGGCAAATGAAATCTTCCAGTTAACTCGCCACATCTCTTCCATTTGTTTTATTAATAAAATATATTGGAAGTTAATTCATTATGGATCAATAGAAATGCTGTATTGGAAGTATGAACTAATCACACAGTGAGGGAAAAAAGAAATCTCATATAGAAAAAAAAGATGCAAGAAGATGCATCGGTAATTGTTTCATCACATCGCAACCCTGAATTCAGATGAATCATCATCAAATTGAATCACGAGGTGCCTAGGGAATCCCAGCCCTATTGAAAAGGTGGCATCCTGTGACAGCACCATGCTGGAATTCACCCATTCTTTCACAAATGTTTGTAAACCAGACTGCATGGCTAGGCTAGGCACACCTGTGGCAGTGGGTCTGATTAAGAGGTGTGTCCCAATACATTTGCCCATATAGCGTATCTGTTTTTGTTACAAGGGCTACATTTGATTAGTGTCAATGGATATTAAAATATTTTTTCTTTACAAACGTTACTTTTTTGTGCTCGGTTGATGAACTGAATTTTTGGTGTTGGCATATTTGAGACAATTGTCACTATTGAATGATTGGTAAGCTAATGTCTAACCATTGGCTTTGTTGTGAATTGTATAAGAATGCATTTCAAAGTAACTTAAAAAAAAAACCATGTATATCACACTTAATATAGAAATTACTTGACCTCAGTGTATTTAGTACCAGGCTTTCTCAGCGTTTCCAACTACAAGACTTGGCTGTTCGTCATTTATCATGTTGGTGGCCTCTAGTTCTTTTCTGTTCATTTTCCATAAATTTAGATGACACATCGGTATATTTCACAAATTTTACACAGGCTGCAGTCACATTAGCTTCAAGTGCAGCAGCCCATTATGGAACAAATAGCATTTCCCTGCCTGCCGGCCACCCTGTGGACCACTGGTTGAGAAACCTGGTTCTGTATTACATGGTGGGTACATAGAATAGATAGACTCACTGAAGAGCATCTCCAGGCGGATCAGGCAGGCCACAAAGCTGTCAAAGTCGATGCCGTACTCTGTGTCAGCGTAGCGTGACACGACGACTTGCAGAATAGTGCTGTTCACCTGGAACCCTAAGAAGTCACACCATGCATCAAGTCAAAGGTTGGGTTCGAATCCTAATACCCTAACAGAATCAAAACATTAAAAAGCCTGTTTTCAGTTATGTCCCAAAACTGAATTTTTAGCATATTTTGTTTTATAAGATTTTGTAGAGAGACAGCGATTCAGGATCATAAAGAATGTGACACAGCTACATTGCATAATGCCGGATGAGCAGACCTGCAGCTGCTAGAGCATCTCGCATCTCATGGGAGCTCATGGTACCAGAATTGTCAGTGTCGTATGTCTTGAAGATTTCCTGCAGTTCATCAGAAAAAAAGCAATGTTCACTCATGGAACCCTATTAAGTATAACTTAACTAGCTGCTGATGAAGATGGTAGAGCTGAATCTACAGTCTCCAACATAAATACCTCTCTGTAAACTTACCAGGTATTTCTGCATCTTCATCCAAAGAGCATGGAACTCAAGCAGGCCCAGCTTAGAGTTTCCGCTTTTCTGCCTGTCGTCAAGGACACCTTCGTTTGGTCTCCGTTCACTTTCCCAAGCACCAATTTAATTTGACTATGTTGATTGTGTTAAACCATAACAGAGATTTACCATGATTCCACTTAGAAAAGGATACATCAAAAAGGCTGACGATGTTCCGGCAAGTGTCGAGACTAAATCCATCGGTCTTGATATCAGATCCTATAAAGTGATGGTGAAACGTTACATCACAGGTCTGGATTGTGATGACTGGTTATCAAGCTTAAGGAAAGCAGCTTACTTTTAGAGACTATGCTGTTTAGAATTTGCACAAGCTCAAATGGAGACACCTCAGCATCCTGTTAAGTGGAAAAATTTTAAAAATTAATTTTTATGAATTATTTAACATACAATGACTGATACAGTTTAGCACAGGACTGACTCAACTCAGTGAACTTACTGGCCCAGAAATCTGCAAGAACAGGTGCTTGAAATGAGGATCCACATCATGTTCAGAAATATCATGCTGAAAAATATGTACCACTTTCATTACTTTCAATTTTATTATTAGAAGTAATTATTAGAAATTATTAAATTATTTTTTATAAATGGGATTCTATATATGATTTGTAAACATACTTATAATTATATACTGTACCTCCTGTACTTCTGATTGGACATCTTCTTCCATAGGACTGTAGAAAATAAACACATATAGTTACAAATTATAATGATTCTTATGAAAATATTATAGTATTATAATAATATATAACATCCAGTGACTTTGCTGTAGCAGGTAGAATGTGGGCAGATGGCTAGTGTTGGGGGAGCATGTGGCTCAGTGGGCTAAGCCTGTGTGCCAGTAATCAGAAGGTCACCCTTCAAACCCAACTTCAGTATGTCTGCAGGTCCTTGAGCAAGGCCCTTAACCCCCAGCTCCCTTCACAGACAACTTACTCTACAAAGAGCAAGTTGAGGGAGGCATAAAGACAATTTCCCCACAGGGATTAATAAAATATCAATTATTATTTAGTAGTAAATACTCAACAGTTCTGCTCAGCAACACTTTTATTATAATGCTGTATGATGTTTTTCTGTATTTTGATGTGGTGGTGTGTAAGGGGTGTAGGTTTGGTTTCAGCATTGGTAGGGACCAAATCAGCTTTTTAAACATGCACGTTACTCCCATAACATTGGTAGTGACATGTCCCTATCGTCCGTACCCAAATCTATGCCCTTGGTTTCCTCTGTCCAGAAAATATTGCCAGTTTACCAAGCCAGCCACGGGATTCGATCGTATCACTGTCGGGCACTTGAGCAAGGTCCTTAACTTCGAGGATTAAACGTGCAGGTGACACAGCACCCACCTGGTGGCGGCGTGCTTCTCGGAGAAGAAGCGGAGGATAAAGGCTCCCTTCTTGTGTGGCTCGAAGGTGGAGGGGACCACGACGTAGTGGCCGGGCGGCAGCTTGAAGCGGCTGCAGACCTCACGCATGTTGATGAAGGTGCTGCTCATGGCTACGGCGCGCTGCCTCAGGAGCACGTCGGGGCCCAGGTGCACATTGGTGCGGCCCGAGTACTGCGGCCGACGCCAAGCATACATAGAGCCTGTGAGTCAACAAGCCCTAACCCTGGGGGCTGTTTGCTTTGACATTCATCCTTAGTAAATTTATAAAACAGGCTTGGCATGAAAATGAAGGAGGAAGTGTCATTTAAGTGTATTTCCTGATGGCTAATTTCCAAATTTTAATGATTATTGTAAAATAAGGAGAACATATCAACCATGGTTTAATTCCATGATATGTTTGGGGTTTCACATGATACCTCTGTGACATCACTGCATTAAGATCAGAGTATAATCTGGTGGAGAAAAAGTACCTCATCTGGAACCTGATAAAAAAAGCAAAACAAGCTGTAAGCAACTAAAAATTTATTAAGAAATCAACAAGGTGTAACCTGTGGGGTCTTGCACCTTGTAAATGGCGAAACCAATGGTGTTGAGGTCCCGGCCAAAGCGTTTCTCCCTGCGGCCGTCCTTCTGCATAAGGCCCATGAGGAAGGTGCATCCATCAACGCCATCGTGGGGGTCGTCATCTACCTCCTCCAGCTTGATTGTGAACTGGGGGTTGGAGCAGAAGGTGGCTAGACAGGTGAAAAGGACAGATGAGAGATGTAATTACCCCACAGATCTCACCAGGCTTCTGTGGCGTGGCGAATGAGCACACGCCCATTTTGCCTAAACAATTGAAAGTGCATCTTTGAGGTTCTACGTGCCCCCCTTATCGATAACCGACAATCATGCAAAATATATCGAGACAGACCCCAGGGTTGGCAAAATTTACCCTAAGTCATGTTCCGGTTTCAAAGCAACAGTGCTCACAGAAAGTCTTGGGACAATTGGTTCATTCAGAAAAAATATTGCCAATTTATTGGTTTTATGACAGATGAGATCATTACTTTTTTCATTTGTTTATAAAAATACACATCACGTTAGAAACAACCAGTAGTTTTAAGTAAAACATTCATTTCAAGTAGTAAAAAACTGAAACCCAAATTATAGTTCTAGAAGAGCTGTTCAATTAAAAAGTTCATTGACAAACGGCCACATTGGGGGGCTTTTTAGTAACACTTTCACAATAACAGAATGGCATTCATTTGTTTTTAGTGTTCCATTTCTACAGAATTAAGCAAGTGCCCGCAGATTCTCTGAGCACTGTATCTTCAGCATGACACCTGCCATGTACCTGTGTTATTCCTGCAACCTCCGGCAGTGGCACCCATGACCCAAGTGCCGTCAAATTGGTAGTGGTTCCAGCGAGCCACGGTGTCACTGCTCAGCGTGTCAGGTGTCAGGTTACAGATCTCCAACTTGGAGAACTGCTTTATGAAGTCTGAGTAGGCCATCCTGATTGGATAAAGAAGCCATCAGCAGCCAAGGGGTAAGTCAGGTGGCCATTGGGATTGTATATACTGTATTGTCCTTGGATGTACATACGTCTTTTTCTCTCCTGACCAGTACACGCATCCAAACCCAGCTGACACTTATATCTCCTGCCTTTCCTGTACTGATGCTGAAGCAGCCGTCTTTGGTTTTTGTCTTCGGCTTCTCCTTGCTGTTTGTATTAAATCCCGCCCCCCCCCCCCTTCCCCAAATAGTCCTCATTCTTCTCTCACATCCCAGTCACATAGTTGTGTTCTCCATCCCTCCCGGGACTGAACAGCGGTTAAAAAGCACACACTTGGCTCACAACATTTTCACAAAATTACTAATCGCATAAAAGTGAATCAGTAAATCCGTTATAAATAGGTTTCTATAGACCAGTGTTTCCCAACCTGTGGATTGTGTATACTGTTAGGGTACTGAAGTATACTTAGACATTAAAATGAACATGAAGGATTAGGAGGATAAACAACAACCACATCACATTCATGAGTGTTAGGGACTGAAGACCACAACTAACCCCCCGGATGTGAAAATTAGTGAATGATACTTCAACTCCGAACCTCTACCTATAACAGTCCGCTGGCCTGAACAATAACGAAAAAGTCAATTTATTACCAATTTCTAAAAGTACTGTACTGCACACTTCGCACATCAAGTTGTTTTCTTATTTCCCGTGTAGACCTTTTTATATAATACATCCACCATCTAAATGATGTCCCTGTATGTTCAATGGCACTACTGCACACTCCGGGAGCACTATATTTTGGACTGTTGGAAATGTAAAATGAATGCCACTGAAAAGTCACTGAGAAATGCAAGATGCCGTGGTAACAAAGGCAGCTAACATACGAGTGAGGCTGATGGCCGGGACATAGATCCGGGGCTTAACCAAGCCAGGACCTTTAATATTAAAGATACAGTGTGCACTTACGATAACAAATATTATGTGTCACGAACATATTAGTTTATGTGATCTGAATCATTTTCAGTATTTTTTGTTCATGGCCAACGTGAGAATAACCGAAACTGCAACAGTCCGTTTGGTGAACTGTACAGCAGTGAGTATTTGGTGTTTGGGTCGCAACAGCAGCCCTCTCATTAGCTGAGTGAGCATGTTTATGAAAAAACAAAACAGTGTTTATTACAGAATTGATATGTCTGCTCACTGGCGTTCATGTACGTGTTGCTGTAAGCATGTAATGAAACTTAGTATTGTGGGCCACAATTGTTTTTCGACTTATGAAACTGCCACCATCAAATGAAAAATGCAGGGGAGCCCTGCTATAGACAAAAGGTCCCACTGGGCCACGCACATGAATTAGACATTAATTAAGATGCCTCCGCACCATAAACCTGAACACAGATGACGAGGTGCTCACCAGAACTCTCCATCCTCAGCTTGATTGTCCAGCATTTCCCTCTCCTCCCGACGGACACCGTCCCATTCCCTCGAACTGCAGGAGAAAACCACGAGTGTTTGTGCTGTTCCAGTGTGCAGACTCGCGTCTCCAGTGTCTCTCACTCAGCACTCACTTATCACTCCAGGGTCCCGTCCACTCCACCTGGCCCCAGGGGTTTCTGATCCGCACCAGCTGCACGGGCCTGCCGTAATAGCTGACCTGAGACACAGGAAAAGCTGGCGTTTACATCACAGCAGTGTTTCTGAATACATTCCTCTGGGACCCCCAGATGGCCCACATTTTTGCTTCCTTTAGAGGGAGCAAAAATGTAGACTATCTGGCAGCGATATTGAGACATGGATGGGCAGAAACATACACGTAACGGCGTGCGTCCACTGTGAACCAAAAAAGTGAAGTCCGGGAGTGCCAGTGGACTGAGTTCAAAAACACTGCACTAGAGGGCGCTTTAGAGCATTTTGATTAGTCACAAAAAACACTTCCCAGTCTATGACTCTGTGCTTATGAGTACACAGAAAAGAACTTCTGCTAATCCAGCACACTCTCACTTCACTTTTCCAAATCACTGATGGCTGTGGAGAGACCATCATCCAGCATCTCACAGTCACGAGTAATCATAGTAACAATGCTGAGTCACTATTAGCAGGACAGTGTCACTCTCTTTCCTAACCTGAGCTGTAGTGTTTGTGTGACCCGGAGGAGCCCTCTGGGCCACGTCCAGCCAATGCCGGCGGCTTGTCTTACCTCCTCTGCCGCGGTGACCGAATAAGCGTGACCTTTCACCAGCTGCTGACGGGTGATGGCCTCGGTTTCGCTGCTGCTGGTGATCTACACGACACACCATGCATATTCATCAAGATACCCTGACCCTGTTCCATGCCCGTACTACATGAGATCAGCATCAGTGCAGCGGCTGTGAGCGTTGCAGTTGCTGGATAGGACTTCTATAAGACGTAGCATTTTAATAAGTAGCTATCTTATGGCCTTGCTGAGAAAGGCCTGTTTATGCTGTTTTTTTTGTGGTTTTGGTTAAACATTTAGGTAGGAACAGCTGAGCTGTGGATTGGTTACACGTCAATCCTCATGTTCCAGAATCATTTCACTTTTGCTGTGTTGGTACAAAGGCTACAAGGGTTAAGGTTCTAGTAAATTGTGCCCTTAATGCACATAAATGTACAAAATACACTTTTAAAGGTTGCTTAGCTTATAACTGACATTGCATTCAACACCCACATTATTACTTTATAACAGCTTAATAAACTTAATTAGCAGAGTATCTGAAACAATAAAACAATAACCAACCTATGAAAGGACCCCAAGACTAAAACTAAATAACTATGAATGAAGAGCAGGTGACAGACTGGACCATCTGAAGTTAGTATTGTGGAAAAGTTCTTCCTTCAAATCATAAGCATAAAAACAGCTTTTATATGATTTTCGTAATCGTCGTATTATAGCGCCAGTTTGCAGACTTACATCGATAGAACATCCCAGCAGTGAGCCTAGTCTCAGAGCCTTCTGGATGACCTTGAAGAGGTAAGGTGGAGCTTTGTCAAGCTCATACATCTCTGAGATGCCACCGGTGAAATCCTCAAAGCCCTCAGTGGTGGACCCTCCACTCAAAGCCTCATAACAGCCATTCAGTCTAGGAGAATGAGGTCATCAGGATATGAACCATTGGAGCTAGAGGCTATTTAGCGATGGAAATGCATGGCTGCCTGATTCATGCTGCTTCTTCCTCTCAAAGATACATTTTTCTAAGCAGAGAATATGTTTGGACAGCAGCAGGAGGCACTGAGGAGGCAGCAGGAGGCTTTGATGCCCACCGTCACTGTGGGTGAGTTGTCATGTTTTCCCTGTGCCACATGGGTATTCCTGGCACAGTCCAGAAACACAGAATGCCTAAATCGCCATCTGACATATGACTGTCTTTTTGTCTACAGTTGATATAAAAAGTCTACACACCCCTGTTAAAATGGCAGATTTTTGTGATGCGAAAAAATGAAACTAAGATAAATCATGCCAGAACTTTGTCAAATTGCAGCCTGTACCTGCCCAGTGCACTGTAATGGACTGGTCCAAAGACTGGTGACTATGTCTCACTTATCGGAAATAATTATTCTGGTAAATTTAAGACATATTTGTAAAAGTGCCGTGACAGGAGTTTCTCTGCTGATATTGAGTTGAGTTGGAAGGGACTGCGATTCCGGACAGGTGAATGCAGCGTGTCACTCACTTGGCATAGGCCTTCTCCAGCAGGGCGCTCCAGAACTCAGACCCCTCAGCTGAGTGGACGAACAGTAACTTCCCCTCTCTGGTGGGCAGCCGGTCATCGATCACCACGTCCACCCACTCGCCATATTGCCAAAACTGCAAAAGGCAGCCAAAGAACTGTTACCAGGACAAACTGTCAACTGTATTCATTTTAAATAACAATATGCTTTATATGCCATTTGCACAAGTACAGTTATTTTAAAATAATACTTTTTGCATATCTCATCTTTATCTCCTTTGAGACATAAACATAGAATTGAGAGCAAGCTTTGGGGTCCAAGTGCAGGGTCAGAGCGGAGGGTTTGGGTCTTGCCCATGTGACTGGGATTTGAATTGACAACCTTCTGATCATAGGCCCAAAGGCCTGACCCACTGAGTCACACACAGTGGGTGCCCAGTCTGCCAGTGCCTGCTATGCCCACTCACCTGGAAGTGGAAAATGCCAGCATAGTTTTCCTGGAAGCTCTGTCCCTGCGGAACCACACGCGCCAGGATGTCTTGGTCCAAGGTCAAGGATGCGATGGCTGCCAACAGCCAGCAGTCCCCTGCAGAATGAGTTACAGATAAGAGAATAAACATGCAAACAGGCTCTTTGAAAGAACAACTCGTCGTGTAGATAAAGTCTGAGTTAATTACAAAACAATGATGAGCCAATACAGCACGTTTGATATGTTTCTGTTCTGTTGTTCCAAATGCAGTTAAAAATGGATACGCATCTTCTATGCAAGTTCTATATGAAGTTGTTAAAACCAGTTGGGATCAATGAAGTCCATTTTACCTGTGGCAGTGGTTCTGAAATTATTGTGGTTCACGAACTTCCTCCAGTGGCATACCGAAGTATGTCTTTTTAAACAGAGGTCATGGCGGTAGTACGCAGAGAGCTTAATGTTTTTACACCACGTACCAACTCATAAGAGTTTAAGAACCACTGCATTATATTCAGTATATGAACTATATTTTAACGATATAATTAATCAATTGACCGAAGCAGCTAAGAGTAAGGGGAGATTGGCACGTCTAGGGCGCCCTTGGAATTAGGAATTGCTTACTTTCAGAGAGAAAAAGCCGAAAGTGAATAACGTTACTCACACAACCACAGACGACACCCAGGAGAAACATCCTAGTCCTGGGAGACACGTCTTTAGAAAGCACACCAGCTCCAAATAAGGAGGTACGCCACCAAATCCGTGTTACTAAGTAACTTCAACAATGTATTTACTCTGCAGTGACCAGAAAGACGTGTCTAAAAGGGAGATGTCTGGGCTTCATAATTTAAACGCTGAAATGTGTTTAAACAAGCAAGTGCCATAAACTTCAAAGAAAGGAAAACATTGCGTGAACCAGGATGAAAAGCGCTAAAGGAAAAAGATCACTGTCAGCTGAAGGTAAAACACTTGCATATCACTGCAGAAAAGCAGGGAGTTTCTGACTAATGCACTGCTCACTATATGCTGTTACTTTAAATGTATATATTTTAAATTACCCTTATTCAGTTGGTTATTGAGAGAAAACCTTCCGCTGAACTTATTGCATACAGTTGTGATTCTTTGTTTTTGTACTAGCTCTTCAAACGGATTTTATCAGAATTATGAGATTTGTGTCCTGAAACAAAGATAGTTGACCTTGGACCCCCCCAGAGGTTTTTTTTCTGCCAACTTGGGAGTTTTTCATTCATCTCCCCTGTTGTCATTTTTTTTTCTTTCTTTTTTTTCCATGTTTTTGTATTACTCTCTCTCAATGATGATATAATTATCAAGTCCGGGTGTCGGCGAGCGAACAGACGGGCAAGGCGAGCTGTGAAGATGGGCAGGAATGGGGTTTATTTAGGGTAACAAGTAGGCGCTCTGTAATGCAGGGGTAGCCAATCCTATCCGCAGAGGGCCGGTGTGTGTGCGAGTTTTCTCTGCAACTCCCTAATTATATTACTAATTAGAGGACTGATTGGCTGAAGGGTCCTCACACCTGGGTTTGAACAGCTGACCTACAGGTTATCCCAAAAACCTGCACACACGCCGGCCCTTTGCGGATAAGATTGGCAACCCCTGCTGTAATGTATCACAACACCCATGTAAAGTGTGTTCAGGTTCTGTTACGAAAGGCGCTATATATATGAATGAATTGAATTATGAAAACGAGGGATAAGACTTTATTGGGGGTGATTTAATGAAAATGAATGAGAATACACAATTTAATTATTATACATCTATTTTGGGAGTGGGCTAATGAACATTTTAGGATGACTGAAGCCCTCACCCCAAAACAGCCTTAGCAACGCCGCTAGCAACACTTTCTAGATTAATCTCTAGTAAAATCTATAAAAAGAGATTAGTCTCTACACATCAAGCAGAATGATTAGCTAAATGTGTATGTTGTACTCATGTCTTCTGTTCTGTTCTGTTCTGTTCTGTTCTGTTCTGTTCTCTTCTGTTCTGTTCTGTTCATGTTTATTCAGCTCATTATTTGGTTTTGCTTTCTGTTTGGCGTAAAACAGGAAACTGCGGGTACACATGTAGAATCATTAAGGAAACTGTTAGTACTCCAAAAAGGGGACCTTACAGAGAGTGGACAGACAAAATAGTAAAACGTCTGTCAGAGGAATGCAGAACAATCAAACCTGTCATACTTTTAAAGTGTAATCACTATACAGTCAAGCATTTTGTGGTCAGCAGCCAAAGAGGATGAAAGAATAATGAGTTAGTCCCCTCCGCTGCCTGACTTAAAGCATGTTGGGCCTTAATGTAGTATGAGATTTACCGAGATGGTACAGTAAACGGCACACTTCTCAGATGCTGTGCCAGCTTCCTGAGCTGATATCGGACGTGATGACATCAAAACCTACTGCGATGGGAAACAGACTGCTGATGGATATCGAGCAGAAAGACGGCTACGCAGGACATTCAGCTTAAAATAGGGCCATATAGGATGGCCTATAGTTTATTATTATTCTGTAAAATACTGTTCAGAGTGAAGGGAGAGAAATCTAATTCTTGTGATTAATAATTGTACAGAGACAAAGTGTTTTTATGTTCTCTCTAAATTTCAAGATAAAAAATGCCGTTTGAATTCACTATTAAAACTGCCTAAGTTTTCCTCAAAATAATCTTCAGGAGTGACCTAATAATCCTGTGCACTGTGAACTTAAAGTGTTTGGTTGATTTGAAAACTGAGACAAACAGAAAATAGTAATAGTAATTAGACCTCTCATTTACCATTATAAAAGTTAGTAATGTATTTCAAATAGAACAAGATATTGAGAATTCTTGGCAACACGCATGTCTCTCACCGTAAGATGAGTCATTGTTTTTCCAAAGGGAAGGCTATATTTATGCAAAGAAAAGATAATGTCGCCAGCAAATATTAGATCGCAAAGTCTTAAATCACCCATGGTGAAAGCAATTACCACACCCAGTCAATGTCAGAAACACCCTGGAAAGCATGAGAGACATACTGTACTAGCATCTTTGTTTTCAGATTAATGAGCAAACTGGAATGAATTTCAAGTGCACAGGAACGTAATCAAATGTAGCATAAAGGGCTCAAAGTCACTTAATATGAGTTCTACAATGATCAAGTACAGGTAAAATGAGCAAAAAACAAAAAACACGGTTACATTTTCCATGAATCCCATGTTTATAAGAATCTATGAATGCATTCATAACATTTTATGATGCATTCATAAAGCATCATAAACATGACACATTACAGCCATGTTTATTATTTATTATGAATGTTTTATGAAGCTCTCATCTATAGATACCTTCATAATGCAGCATAAAGCTTCCTTAATTCTTATACTGGCCATTATAATGAACTATGAAGATATCTATTGTGCATTATAGATGAGAGCTTCATTGGAGCTTATGAAGTATTATACAGTAATCGACATGACAATGCCTTATGACTGTCAGATGGTGCTGTAATTCTTATACTGACCATTGTAATGCATTGTGAATGTATATATAATGCATTATAGCATGTTTTATGCTCAGATGCACCATTAACTGTAACAACTTTAGAAATGAATGACTAAACTGGGTAGTAATTCTCTATAGATAAAAAGCAGCTGTGATGTAAAGTGTAAGGCTGACACTGAACTCTGGTATATTGTTTATAATTAACAATAATCAATAAATGAAAGAACATTGTATTTTTTTCTTGCGCATTATGGAATGATGTTGCAAGACAGAAAAAGAAATCTTATTTACACACAATGCAATACAAACATAGGTGTGAGCTAAATCGGGTGGCCCCATCGGCGCGTACGCCTACAACGTGCACATGCCGTTTAAGTTAATATTACGCCTATAATGCAAGATTAAGAGACACGCCAATGGGATTTTATCAGAAACTAAATAGAAAGCAAATGTAAACAAATAGCTTTTCAGAAGCTCTATTAAACAGCTATAAGGACAAATAGCTTGAAGTTTATTATTAATTGAAAAATATCTGTTAACTGTATAATGAAGCTGGACATTCTTATTTAATATATTAATTAACCAGAAACTAACCAGTGTTAGTTAGTGTTCATTCATCATTAATCAATCATGACGATTCATGTTTTTGTTGCAGTTACTATACTTGTTCATGATTTGTACTTGAATAGTATCTGAGTAAACAAGTTACTTGTGCCCCCACAAGTAAAGTATTGCCACATATTTTACAGACTGTTAACAGTTTTCATTGAGTTAGTGGCATTTGTTTGTTTTGTATGTTTGCACGCCCTGTTTGTAGCACAGCATCTAATATAGGCTGCTTCAGATTTCACTCAGGCACTCTGGCCTTTGCAAATCTGGCCTCATTTCTTTATGACCAGCTCATCGTTCTCTCCTTCAGCTGTCAGACACTCACCCAAGGCTCCCTGACAGATATCGGTCCGATTGGCTCCATCGACAATGAACTGAGGATTTGCACAGAGCTCCTGCAGAAATGACACACAAACAGGCTGTTAATCTGATCGCAGTGTTTGTTAAACAGAGTAAACTGAGTAAACTGTTTACACGAATGCAGTTTACGAAAGGAAATGATCTATCATGTAGTGTATTTGGCAAATGTCATTCTAGATAATTCTGTTCTATTCAATGTGGTCCATGACAGCACTTAAAGCATAAAGTCAGTGATTGCAGCAATTCGAAACATCATGTAAGCATATCACATTATGGTACGACAGCTTATAGTTGGTTGCTGAGCTAAGGTCAGGCCAGTTGAAAGAGTTTAACTTTAAAATGCACTTATCTTTTTCACGTTTTTCCACTTTAAAAAAAAATAAATCTTTTGACTTTATTTAATTTCCGTGTAATTCCATTAACCTTGGATTTGCAAACCCATTGTCAACAGAATCGTGTCCTCCAACTTACCGTGGGTCTCTTCCACTCCACTCCCCTGGTCTTGGATGAGTAGCGGCCCAGCTCGTTGTAGCCGAGCGAGGCCGGCTCGGCGCCGAAGCTGTCATCGCAGAACAGGCTCCGGCTCCGCAGGCACTGCTGCTGCAGAGCCTGGAAGTCCTGTTTGTTGAAGGGAATAGCCCTGTCGTTGCTGCCCTCGCCCTCGGCCTGGGCCTTCTTCCGAGCCAGGCACGCCGCGATGTTCGACATTGCGCGATCTGCTGCAAAGGGTCAACAGAGCAGAGTGAGGTGTGTGCAGTGTGGCCAGTAGCTGTGTTGGCTTATAAGGAGAACCAGATAAGCCTGCAAACAGGTAGAGGGGAGTGTCTCAGCCTCAGTGACCAGTTTTTAACCCTTTTATACTGGCACTGGCTTCTTCGTCAGTACTTTCATTCTGTGCTTGATTTTTGTTTTATACATTGTGTGCTTCACTCACCCACTTGCAGCCCCTATATCTATGTCTGTGTGTCTCACAGAGAGCAAGATGAAATACGTGAAATCTACCCAATTTCTTCACTGTTTAATTTTAATTGCTGCAAAGAAGCTTCCTAGATTACATGTGCTGCTATGGCGATGGGGAAGGAACTGTCTAACCACCTGAGTTATGAAGGAGCCTGGAACCTATTTCAGGCAGCAGGGGGTACAAGGCTGGCGTGCATCTTGTGTGATAGAGACAAAAGTTTTCAACATGGAGTAATTGTGTCAGTGGACGACTTTCGTGTTTCAGACAAATGAGTAAATTCACCTGAATCTAGGCATTTCCTTATGTCTGGAACTGGTTAAAACTGGATGGCTTGTGTCTCAGCAGGTTATGATCAGGAGGTATTCAGGTCAAATCCCAGGGTCAGCAGCGTGGTTTCACTGTTGGGTCCTTGAGCAGTCCTGTATGTAAGAATGATAACATGCTTTTCCAAAAAGGCCATATATTTCTGATCTGGTCTTCTCTGAGTATGTTTAACATTTGGGTTCAAAATGACAAAGATCATGCCATGTGCTAAAACACTCATTCCTCCATCCTCTACACTAACTTGTCCTATGCAGGGTCACGGGGGTCAGGAGCCTATCTGGGAAGCTATGTGCGCAAATCAGGGAACAACCCAGGATGGGGTGCCAACCCACTGCAACCACACCATGCATGCCCACAGGCAACTTGGTAAGTCTGATATGTCTTAGCATGGTTTTGGACTGGGGGGGGGGTGTGTGGGAGGGACCCAGAGAACATGCAAACTCCACACACAGAGCCAGAATTCATCATAGAGATGAAAAACCCTGGTCCCAAGCATGTAAGGTAACAATGCTAACCACTGTGCCACTCCTGTACCAAAACATCATTGTAACATTTTCATTTTCACATCACAGTTTTAGTCCCATTTAATATCTTGAATAATGAACTTTATAAAACCTTTCTGGGGTGGCACAGTGATGCAGTGGTTAGCACTGTTGCCTCACACTTATGGAACCATGGTTCAAGTCTCTATGTGAGTGGAGGTCTCCACATGCCATTCTGCGGTTGTGGATAAATATTTTCTAGGAGTTAACCCCATGGAGGCCCATAAAGGTCAGGCTGTCAAGACTTGTGGGGCCTTGTCTGCTTGTCACACTACAAAAGATTTCACTAAATGGATGTTTTTGGCTTCACAAAGGATATGTAATGCATATATTCAACATAGCTTTGAAGTTTCTTGACCTTTCTTCCATTTTTCAGCACATGTTTAAAGGACTGAGGAAAATGGACCATAATGCATTGCTTTCTTCGCACTGCTTAGGCTGTACCGTGTGTTGACTGAGAGGGCTGTGGTTTTCTCACATGGTCAAATAAACCTCTTTATTACATAATTTTTCCATAGAAGGGTGTTCATGTTCATATTTAGGTTAGACAGACAAGCCTTTGTTTTTATACTAATTAATTACAAATCAAATTTTCAAATTAATTGTTTTCCAATAAACCAAAAGTTTGCTCAACTTTCTGCTCAAACTAGATACAAATTGTGGAAGTGAAATTATGTGCAGATCAGCCTGTACTGGTTTTTAAACATTTACTGCTGGTTTAAAATCAGTAGAGGCCGCACATAATTTCACTTCCACAATTTGTATGTAGTTTGAGCCGAAAGTTGAGCAAACTTTAGGTTTATTGGAAAATTTGATTATGGCTTGGAATTTTTCAAATTTTCTCTGACTTGTACAATAGCAACTATCAGGAAGCAAATGTGAGTTTCAGATTCCAGTCCAGCAATAAGAACGTGTCCTAACACTCCCATTGTACATCCAGGGGGGAGAAATGCTTGTTGCGTTTTATTCTGACAGCCGAGTAGCCATGATGCAGCCCTTGTTCACAAACCCCAAAGATGTCTAAAAAAAAAGAGCCAATGTCTTGCCTTTATCTGCAGGAGTAGGCCGTGTCCCTACCTCCCCATTGTCCATGGCCCATTGGGAACCCAGGTGTGGAATGTCCACAACGTACAGGGTCGTGCACAACTGGGCAAGATCTGCCCGTCAGGGTTGTGCAAAATTCAGAATTTTATGAATTGTGCTGCATTGTGGCTCAGCTCTCTGCCTGGGTTCCACGTTTCCCCCCACAATCCTGTGTTTAATTGGAGTTACCATCAATTACCAGTTACCACAATTGGCCACATCGGCGATGAGTCACCTCCACCATGCACATATACTGTAAATATGCATATAGTCTAATGTTTAATTGCCCGTCACTCAAAATCCTTGCACGATGGGTAAATTTTGATTCCATAGAATTCCGCAGAAACTATACTGTATGATTCACCTATTTTGATTTGTGTAAAAAAAAAAGAAAAACTATTTGCCAGTGGTATCCAAATTATGAGAATAGAATGGAGAGCCGTACAAAGGTTAGTTGAGCTAAATCTGTTCAGCCTCAAGCAAAGGAGACTGAGGGGGGACATGATCCAGGTCTATAAGCTT
>JAABNX020000090.1:25386427-25396871 GCA_015163995.2 Mormyrus lacerda | reverse complement strand
CCGGCACGGGGCCCACAGGGGGCGCTGTGGCGAGCGCCACCGGCACGGGGCCCACAGGGGGCGCAGCAGGCACCACCGGCACGGGGCCCACAGGGGGCGCAGCAGGCAAGCTGGGCTGAACCGGAGGGTCAGGCCTGGGCGTGCAGGCAGCCGGCGTGCTTGGCTGGACCGGAGGGTCAGGCCTGGGCGTGCAGGCAGCCGGCGTGCTTCGCTGGACGGGAGGGTCCGGCTGGGGCGTGCAGACCGCAGGGGCCGCGTTAAGCATTTGCTTAACATGACACGTTAACAAACGATTACTTTTTTTTTATCTTTTACTATTTAAAACCGCCAGACCCTTTTTCGTCAATAGCTAGAAAAGATCGATGTGTCCAGAGCATTATCATTGGACAAATGCTTTATAACACATTTTATACTTATTTTAAAATAAGAATTTTATCAAAGTTTTTAAAACACTTTTGATGTATATTGAAACATGCTTTTCACTGGCTTCTACAGCAATTAAATGCAACAATGTTTGTTCGGTCGACCCCCACCACGAACCCACGCACCCACCGCCCGACCGACTGAGACATTGGTCGAGGCCTGTACACTATGCCATAATCATGTTGCGAGAATGTTACCCCCATTGCTGTCCAATGCTTACTCTGTCTCACCAGCTCGCACTATGCTCATGTCATCATGAGCTAGAAAAAATGCCAGCAGTTAGTTGCAATGCAATTGTAATGTATCTAATTTTTTCCTGATAGATTTGAGATGCAGGGGGTCGGTTATCCATAGTTCACTGCTTCCGCTGTCTCGTTTGCGAGGCGTCCATGTTGGGTTAGGCAGAGGGTCCTATCGCTGGATCGAACGCAATTCTTGTGGTGTCTTGTTTATGAAATCTGCAAAACTATGCTGGTTAACTTTCATATCGAATCTTGAAGCAAAGGTTTTTACACAAAACTGTCTCGTGCATTCTGGGGCATGTGCGAATAGACCAGATAGCACTTGGGCCGTCTGCGCCACATTTTGTTAAAACACATGAGTTCAGCCCTAAAACTTATTGTGTAATCTATTCACATACATTATATCAAAAAGTGTATTAAAACAGTACATTTATGTTAAAGAGAATTGTTTCTAGTTTAAAACATTAGTAGACAGTGGCTATTTTCAGTACGGTGGTGCGACATGTCGGCACATGTACATATACACCAGACAGCATTTGGTTCTTCGATGTCCCCCTTGTGTTAAAACACGTGTATTCAACCCTAAAACTTATTGTGTAGGCTGCTCACATTACGATAGTGAAGCGTGCTGGCTCTTCAACGCCACCTTATGTTAAAACATATGAATACCGCCCTAAACGTATTGTCTAGGCTGCTCACATTGTGACAGTGTGGCGTGTTAGCTCTTTGACGCCGCCTTATGTTAGAACATATGTATTCCGCCCTAAACTTATTGTCTAGGCTGTTCACGTTACGACAATGCGGCATGCTGGGGCATATGCAAATAGGCACCCTGCTTCTGATTAATGCCGTTCACTCATTTTAACATGGATTACCCCGCTTTATTCCTTGATTCTTGTTGTCAAAATGCTTAGGGTGCTTTAATTTATTATTCACATTGATAGAAAAGTGCTTTGTTACTTAAAAAACGTCATGGTTAAGGGGTTTATTTTAAATTACAGACACTTCGCTGTCGTCGCCATTTTGAAATTGGAGGTCTATGTGAGTGCGCCTGCGCGAGCTTCAAGACATCTAGGGCGTCATTTCAACTGCATTCTTCAAAAGGACTAGACGCACATGGCTGAGCTGCATGGGGCAAATCTTTGCTGGTTAAATGTTTTCTTCAACCTAACACTGGTAAATACCTCATAACCAAAATAAACATTTTGGTTAAATGCAATGAGTTTAAGTGCTTTCTTCTTTTTAAAATACAACACGCATGCACTAGTTTACTTGTTTAAAAGTTTGGAACTTGTGTCGTTTGTGCAGTGCTTTGTTTGGGCATGTTTGTACTTGTTTAAGTTCCTCCTGCTTTTCTTTCTTTTTAAAATAACACTAAAATTTGTCTTGTATAAACGTTTTGGTGCTTTCTTCTTTTAAAATACGCCGGCGCCTGGGACGGAACCCACACTGACCGCGGACGCGCTACCTTACATTCATCCTGCTATATGTTTTATTATTCCTTAAAATGCAATTAAAAATAACACATTAATAAATAAATGCAATGTATTTTTATCTTATTAAACTTCAACGGAAACCCCCCCCAAACCACATGAGCCCCCCTTATCAACAACACGTGGCATAAGCATTAGGGCACCAAATGGCTATAACCCATCGACCAATCAGAACAAGGGATACACCCCTCTCCCGCTTATGACATCAGAGACGGAGATGCCATATAAGCTCCGCCCACAAAATTAGGTCACGCCCAAGGTACCACCTAACATTTTTTTGCATTTTTGTCCACAGTTGCTCATGAAGCCATCACCTCAGACATCATTAGCCCCTTAGCCTCTGTTTGTCAGGAGACATCAGAGTTGAGCTCTTGCTAAAGCTTCTTGAACAACAACAACCCCGTTCTCAAAAGCACTGGAAGCTCACCTATCAGCGCTGAGTTTAATAATTATGGAGAACAGTCCAGAACTTCGATATATAACTCAGGAGTCACACCTTCATAGTAGTTCTTATTGTCAGTCAGCTCTTGTTTTCCCTTTTCGGTTATCTTTGTAGTTCAGTTATCTGTTACACACCCAAAGCTCCAATAAACTTTATAAGATTTAAACACTTTCTTCCAATCTTATTAATTATTAAGTCATTTCTGTGAAAATTACCATTTTTTAATAATCTCCTCCTCACTTCATCATCTACCAAGTCATGCAGCCTGTGGCTGACAGTACATCATCATCCCAACCAATGTGAGTTTTGAAGATCAGTCTCTGTCATCACTATTGACCCACAAGTACTCCACACTGACTGTCACAATGGGGAAAATGGTACCCTAAGTTTAATGTCAGCCCAAACTACACCTCAGAGTTTTATATCCATCCTCATAATAAAAACATAAATACCCCTCAAACCATGTTAACAGCTATTAGCCACTGCAGTTACAGTTATTACTTCTATGGCAATGCATGTGTAGGCAGTACAGTGTAAGTGATGTTTCCATTAGGCAAGAATAAGGCTGCAATGATTCCTGTTGTTCAGAAGGCCTAGCACTGACTAGGCCCAGGCTGAGAGCTATGGGGTCCTGCATTGTCACAAGGCAGTTCATCTCCACAGGGAAGCCCTGTTTGCTCAGCAGCAGAACAAACAAGCCGTCCATCAGAGACCTGACATTAATAATTGATGAGTATTAATGGCAGCACAGGAGAGAGGTGTGGAGGCAGGACCAGCTTTGGCACCCACATGATGGAGGTCCTTCCCCAGAGCAGGGAACATGTTCAGCCTCTATAATCATCACAGACTTGACAGCTCAGCAGGGAAAATCTGTTGTTTCACAAGCTGGAGACTGGAGTTAGTGCCTAGGCCTGAAATCTCATAAAATGTTGTGCCATAACCCTAATTATTATTTCTATTGAACATTTAATGATCAAAATATTAATTTTCTGGGGTTACAGGTTATGGGACATACATACATGTACTAGGAAAGTAAAAAGCCCATCATCATAAGTGACATTGAACCATCAAAAGTCATAACTATCAGTGTGTGAAACTCTGCTGGAGGGACGTGACATCATTCTACCATCATGTGATGTTACAGAAATAACGATGAAAAACATTATCTGAGGTAGTGTTGCTGTGTCCTTCACTTATCTGATTGCAATAAAGTGACTCTGATAGTCATGGCAGGGGGCTTGATTTGTGCTTATGGAACCATTAAGTCACAGTTTTACCCTGTGGCTGGGGTCACTGCCATCTGGAAGATTCCACACTTCACTGTGGGACAGATGATCATTCAGAATGGCCTTGTAGCTATTGGCATTCGCTTTGCCCTAAAAGTGGCTGACTGGGCCTAAACGATACCAGGAAAATGTATCTCACATCATATACGACCCAGAACCAATCTGTGACATGGTTCTATATATGGGGTTTGCATGTTCTCCCCATGTCATTTGCTTTTGGCTTTTGCCTCACACCCTAAATATATGCTAAGGTTGGGGTTGCCAAATTACCCATAGGTTTGAATGATCTATGAATCTATGAATGTGCCCTGTGATGGGTGGGTGCACCATCTGGGGTTGTTCCCTCCTATGGGCATCAAGGCTCCTGACCCCCTGTGACCCCAAACAGGATAACCGGACAGAAAATTAATGGATCTATAGCCATATAAATTATGGGCAGCAGAACTGGTCCAGGAATTCTACACATAACTCAGGAGCCACAACTTCATGAAAGTTCTTATTTTCAGTCAACTCATGTGTAATATGTGTAGTTGTATTTTCTGTTAGAGACCTATAGCTCCCATAATCTTCACCAGATTTAAACACCTTCTTTCACTCACTAACTATTAAGTCTTTTCTCTGAAAATCACCAGAATTCACCAAACCTCCCAAGCGTTTCATGGCCGATGTGATCATCATTCAGGTGCTGGTGGGCATCTACTTATACATCAACGGGCTCATGATTTTCACTTTCTTCATGAAAGAGGCCTTTCACACTGATACCCGATATATCCTGTTTGCCCACATGCTCTTTGTGGATTCCTCGGTGATGGTGGAGACAAACTTGGCTGTGCTGTTTATGCACTATGGTGTGGTGATCCCCTTTGAGGCCTGTATATTGCTCAACCTGATTATGATCTGGTTGGAATTCTGCACACCTCTGACCTTGGTGGTCATGTGCCTGGAGTGCTATGTGGCTGTGTGTAAGCCCCTGAGGCACGCTACCATCTCCATACCAAGGATTAGAGTGGTGGGCCTGCTCCTCATTTGGGGGCTGGGCTGTGTACCTGTCCTCGTCATCCTCCTTTCCTGAGCAGCCTTGGTTTCAGTTAAGCAGCTCACCATGAGAGTCTTGTGCTCCTTGGATACTCTAATTGTAATTGAGTGGCAGAGGTACCTCCAAATTGCTGTGTTCAAGTTCTGTTTCTTGCTCATGTCCATGGTCATCGGCTTCACATACGTCAAGCTGGCTGCAGCTGCTCGGCCTGCCTCTGGTGAAAACAGCAAGTCAAGCACCAAAGGCATGAGGACTGTGGCTCTCCATGCCATCCAGCAACTCCTTTGCCTCATACAGCCATATTTACACCTTGGTTGGAGATGGCTGTGTTACAGATCAGCGTGGTGATCTACACCAAAATCTGCATTGCCAATTTTGTTGTCTTCATGATAGCTCCACAGTGCATGAGCCCATTGATCTATGGTTGAGGGACCAGAATTTCTTTCAGACATTGAAACACTTTGCTGTTTTTGGCCTGGATAAGAAAATTCAACCTGATGCTTCTCATTTAGTTCCAAAGATTTAGCACTGAGGCATTAGTTTCGTTCTTTCCCAGGGAAGTTTCAGTACATAAATTAAACAAACCTGTAGACATAAACCCATGAAATGACAGTATACATTTTTATAAAATAAGAGAGGCTCAGTTACAAGTCAAAGTGTGTTAACGGGTGTTAGCCACTGCATTCATAGTTAGTATTGCAAGTGTAAGTACTGGAGTGTCTGTGATGTTTCCATTAGGCCAGAATAAGGCTGCAATCAGTTTTGAAGGCCTCAGCACTGACTAGGTCCAGGCTGACAGCTGTTGGGTCCTGCATTGTCACAAGTTCATCTCCACAGGGAAGCCCTGTTTGCTCAGCAGCAGAACAAACAAGCCGTCCATCAGAGGTCTGACATTAATAAATGATGAGTGTTAATGACACAGGGGAGAGGTGTGGAGGCAGGACCAGCTTAGGCACCCACATAATGGAGGTCTTTCCCTAAAGCAGGGAGCATGTTCAGCCTCTATAATCATCACAGACTTGACAGCTCAGCAGGGAAAATCTGTTGTTACACAAGCTGGAGACTGGAGTTAGTGCCTAGGCCTGAAATCTCATAAAATGTTGTCTTGCTGTAGTACCATAACCCTAATTATTATTTATATTGATTACAACATTTAAAGATCACAATATTAATTTTCCGTGGCCTAGAATTACTGGTTATGTATAAGTGGTTAGGGGACATACATACATGTACTACGAAAGTAAAAAGCCCACCATCATAAGTGACACTGAACCATCAAAAGCCATAAGTACCAGTGTGTGAAACTCTGTTGGAGAGATATGACATCATTCTTCCATCATGTGATGTCACGGTAAAAACGATAAAAACATTTCCTGAGGTAGTGTTGCTGTGTCCTTCATTTATCCAATTGCAATAAAGTGACTGTGATAGTCATGGCAGGGGGGTTACATTGTGCTTATGGAATCAGTTAAGTCACGGTTGTACCCTGTGGCTGGGGGCATTGCCATCTGGAAAATTCCACATTTCAGTGTGGGACAGATGATCACTCAGAATGGCCTTGTAGCTATTGGCATTCGCTTTGCCCTAAAAGTGGTTGACTGGGTCTAAACCATACCAGGAAAATATTTCTCAGACCAAATATGAGCCACAACCATTCGTTTTGGGAAACATGACTTGAGACTTTGATAAAAGGGTAAAGGATGTGTGTTCATGTGAATACACAGGAGCCCCGCCCCACCCCTGCATGTACAGTAGACCACTGTGCTCTTCACACCATATTATTTATGTTTGGAAATCACTTCATGACTACCCTCACCTCACCTACCCTCACTTCATGACTGTAAGTTCATGACTTACATGAGCATTTCCACTGTTTCAGATTCATGTTTGTTTCACTTTACAAGAAAGGTTAACTGGTACCTTGGACGGGGCCTATTTTTGTGGGCGGGGCTTAAATGAGGTCTCTCTATGACATCATAGGCGGGAGAGGGGTGCATCCCTTGTTATGATTGATCGATGGGTTATATCCATATATGGAATCATACATGCTTGTGCCACGTGTTACTAATAAGGGGGCCATGTGGTTTGGGGGGGTTTCCGTTAAACTTTAGTAGAATAAAAATACATTGCGTGTATTTATTAATGTGTTTTTTTAATTATGTTTTAAGGAATAATAAAACATATAGCAGGATGAATGTAAGCCAGCGCGTACGCGGCCAGCGTGGGGCTTCCATCCAACAGTAGACACAAGCACCCGGCGTATTTTAAAAGAAGAGAGCTCTAAAAGGCTTAAACAAGAAAAACTTTAGTGTTATTTTTAGGCGGAACTTAAACAAGTACAAACATACCTGAATGAAGCACTGCCAGTTTAAACACAAAAGACACAAGTCCCAAACTTTTAAACAAGTAAGCTAGTGCATACACATTGTATTTTAAAAAGAAGAAAAAACTTTTTAGCGGTATTTACCAGTGTTAGGTTGAAGAAAACATTTAACCAGCAAACATTTAGCTCCTGCAGCTCACCATGTGCGTGCAGTCCTTTCGAAGAATGTGGTTGAAATGATGACCTACGCATTCCAAAGCTTGCACAGGCGCACTCACGCAGACGCCACATTTCAAAATGGCGACTACAGCGGATCATCTGTTATTTCAAATAAACCCCTTAACCATAATGTTTTTTAAGTAACGAAGCACTTTTCTGTCGATGTCAATAATAAAGTAAAGCGCCCTAAGCATTTCGACAACAAGAATCAAGGAATAACGCAGGTAATCCTTGTTAAAATGAGAGCATGCACTCCCTCTCACTCCCTCTCCCGTAGCGCATGCGCGTAGAGATTATTTTCTTTAAAGAGCCGGTTGTCAAATTGGGGGCAAAATGGCAGCCAGCGGACAAGTTGTTGCTGATCTCATACAGACAGAGCCCACAAGGAGTTTGATGACACCAACCCGTAACTCAGCGCTGCTAAACCCACCTTGGGCTCCACACAAGCTGCAGAGACAGCGCAAGCAGGAGGCACTGTGCAGCATATTTTCACATAATGAATGTATCTGTATAAAATTTGAGAAAAAAATTTGTACAAAGTGTGGTTGGTGGGGGATGAGATGAGAGAAGACTGCGCTCAGCCTCTGCACTGATGAAGGACGAGCTCTGCGAGCGGTTTGTGGCGCTGTCATTATCTGTAGATGCTGTGGATGGGAGCATCACTGACTTTGCCATCAAGATAATCAAAGGGGCACTGGCCTGTATTCTGGATTGAGTAATTGAGGAAGACATGCAGGAGAATTGTGTTAGGTGCTCTGTGAATCACCCAAGCCAGCGTCGGCACACGTGCCTGTATGACCCAGAGCCATTTTACTTCATTAACAATTTTGAAAAATTGATCAAAAAGCTGTATTGACCGTGGTTCAAATATGTCATCACGAAAGCGGTTGCAATGTTCAATCCACAACCTGCGGCCTTGAAAGTGCAGGGTGCTGTGGAGGCCGTAATATGTGAGCTTAAATGTGAAATGAATGTACAGGAGAAATTGCGCAAGCTGAAACACGAAGTTGAAGGGAAAGATTATGAGTGTGCTGTAGATAGGGCAATTAATGATTTCTGGGATATGCACAAGTTCGAGTAGACTCTGGTTGGTTGTGTAAACGCTGAACTATGGTTGTCAAAATGTGTGACTGGCAATTTTTACATGCTTTCTAAATAAAATGAGTTGAGTCAAGAAAACACTGTCATTATTGCTAGAGGTTCACGATGGATAACAAGCACTTGAAACGTGTCTATTATATGCCATCAAACCCTGGGTCTTTTGGAGGTCCCGATAGATTATACAGATCGCTGATAGATGAAGAAGGGGTGTATAATATAAATAAGAAGCAAGTTGCGACATGGCTGTCTGGTGAAGATGCATACACGTTAGATGCATAAACCGATCAAGTTTAACTTGTGATCACCTGCGTCCTGTTAATCCCAACCCAGCCTGTGTATTTAGTTTGCGTCTTTCCCCGGTATGTCAGATCTGTCACGATCGACGGTAGGGCGAGCAATCAAGCAGGCGAAGGGAGCCAGACAGACGGTGAAGACGGGGTTTAATCAAGAAATACTGAGGCAGACAGCACGCACAACACATGACACTCTAATGACAGATCTGACATATTGGGGAAAGACGCGGACTAAATACACGAGGTAATGAGGTGGGCGTGGCACACGGGATGATGATTTTAAATACAAGTTGACGTGCATAGACATTCTATCAAAGTATGCGTGGGTGTGTTGCCTTAAAATCAAGACAGGTGCAGAGGTAAAGAAAGTGTTTGAAAACATTCTCTCTGAAGGCTGGGTCCCTAAAAAGCTGCAAACCGATCGTGGGATGGAATTTTTTAACACATCATTTCATAAGCTTATGGAGAAACATGGGATAATACGTTTCGCCACTGGTAACTATGTCAAGGCATCTGTAGTGGAAAGGTTTAACCGCACGTTAAAGACACAAATGTGGTGCTATTTTATGGCTTATAATACAAGAAGGTATGTGGACATTGTGCAAGATCTAGCGAGTGCTTATAATTGCACCTGTCACAGTACCATTAAAATGAAGCCAGTTCAGGTAAATGCACACAATGCAACCCAAGTCTTCAACAACATTTATGGTTTGAAGCCTAGTGCAGCTGAAAAGCGTCGTTATAAGTTTAATATCGGTGATGTGGTCAGGGTATCAAAAGCACCATAAACATGGAGAAAATTTACCAAAGGATATGAGCAAACTTTTACAGACGAGTATTTTACAATCACCGAACGTCTGCCTAGATCACCACAGATGTACAGGCTAAAATTATGACAGTGAGATCATAGAGGGTACATTTTATGCTGAAGAGCTACAAAAGATCCAACTAGACAAAGATAAAACCATCAAAGTTGAGAAAATCCATCCATCCATTATCTCCCGCTTATCCGAGGTCGGGTCGCGGGAGCAGCAGTCTCAGGAGGGAAACCCAGACTTCCCTCTCCCCGGCCACTTCATCCATCTCCTCTGGGGGAATCCCAATGCGTTCCCAGGCCAGCGTGTCCTGGGTCTTCCCCAGGGCCTCCTCCCAGTGGCACATGCCCGGAACACCTCACCAGGGAGGCGTCCAGGAGGCATCCTAATGAGATGCCCGAGCCACCTCATCTGACTCCTCTCAATGCGGAAGAGTAGCGGCTCTACTCTGAGTCCCTCCCGAATGACTGAGCTTCTCACCCTATCTCTAAGGGAGAGCCCAGCCACCTTTCGGAGAAAACTGATTTCTGCCGCTTGCACTCGCGATCTCGTTCTTTCGGTCACTACCCAAAGCTCATGACCATAGGTGAGGGTAGGAACGTAGATCGACTGGTAAATCGAGAACTTCGCCTTTTGGCTCAGCTCCTTCTTCACCATGACAGACCGATGCAGCGCCCGCATCACTGCGGACGCTGCACCGATCCGCCTGTCGATCTCCCGCTCCATTGTCCCCCCACTCGTGAACAAGACCCCGAGATACTTAAACTCCTC
>JAABNX020000090.1:25238200-25254013 GCA_015163995.2 Mormyrus lacerda | reverse complement strand
CCCCCCCCACACTGAGACAAGACTAGTCTCAAACAGCACTGGTAAGCTGGAAAGTGCTGCAGTTTGATGAGGCAGGAGTCTTGGACAAAATGTTGCTCATTATGACGCACAAGTCAAACACTTTGCAGGTTCTGTGCTCCAGGTCTCTGCTTGAATGGCCTGACCATGTGCTTAAGAGTGTGTTATTTCAGCTGAATGTATGTTGCCCAGTCAGTCACATAGCATAAATTCCTGGAGACAAACTGAACACATTCCAGCTTCTCTGACAGACTACCGGGGAAGCAAGTACATAGATTTGGGTATGGATGTAAGATACATAACCCTATGAATATTGTGGGAGCACTGTGTGTTTAGGGGTTGAGGGGGTTGGGGCTGATTTGGTCACTACCAAAGCTGAAACCAAACCTACACCCTTGACAGACAGAGGTGGGCACATCTATTCATACAATAACCTGAGAACTCGTAACTGACAGTGTTGCTGACCAATGACACGCCGATTCACCAACAAGACTGGATATTTGATTAAGGAAGAATATTAACATTTGACCATAACACATATGTGAATGTATCAGATAGTGCTTAACATAGCATGACTGAAAACTATTTCAGCTTCTCACGCGCTTCTATAAGACAGTGACAGTCTGAGGTACTTAGCAATTCTTCACGCCTCCACAAGATGGCGCCCCAGGGTTAGAAAGCATAACACGAGCTGTAATAGACGTGCAGAGGTTGTTCATTTGGGATTTTAACGAAATGTCTGTCAGAAGCAACATAGCAGCAGGTGGAAAACACAAATTCATGTATATTCTGGCTTTATAGGTAGTAGATTCTGTTCCACGCCTCTGCAAGATGCAGATCAATATGTGATATCCAGCAGATGTGCAGCCCTCACCTTAAACCACAGCGAATTATTGTAATTTGGATCTAACGCCACTTGTTCCACGATGTTTGTTGTGATACTCAACAACTTAACTATAGTGGTATAGTCGTGTCAAAAAAACGGACCGTCCCGCGTTTCAGCTCGACCCACGCCATCTCAGGCTCGACTCACGCCGTCAGACCAAGACTCCGAACTGGCCATAAAGCGACCAGGCCTAGGCACACTTTGCATGACTTTCCATATGACGTATTTCACACGGAGGATGGATCATGCAAAGCGCTGCTTATTTCACAGTTTCCATCGAGCTTCCAAGGCCGGCTGTGTAGGAGCTCTGCAGGTTAACTGCCAAAGTCTCCCGGTATACTGCAAAGGTCAGGACTCCCGAGTGCTCTGGCTCTCGTCCAGCTTGTTAAAGCCCCGCGTCAGATCCCTAAAATCTTTTAATCATCTTTGGTAATAGCAAAACAGCTCAATGTAATAATCAAATATTTGTCTTTTCCCCTGGAAACGCATTATAATGAGAATGTTGAAGTAAGAGCATTTTACACATCAACTTACCCCAAAACCTTACTAAACATATGTTTTCAACCAAAACGACCGTGCCACAGCGCCGACCTTATTTACATACAAATCCCTGTCACACAAATACAAAATAGACCCACGTGAAGGAAAACAGAATTTGCGGCACTGGAAATATGGGACTTACGACTTGGTTTTAAATTAAACAACCTGAGTCATTTCCTGGCGTTTCTAGTATGTTGCGGGCACGCGTTAATGGTATTGAAACATTACCAGAGAGTGGAACGCATGCCAGTGGAATGATTAATACGTGGTATAGTAACACTCTTGCAGTCTCCAAGTTGGCCGATTATAGCATAGATTGTTCCTATCTGTAAGCTATATAATCGTATACCGGGAACCCCCACCGTCTACCACAAGCTATTCTAGGACATTTTGAAAAGTCTGTAATTACAATCATGAATATAAATAGAGTACTAAGTTACTAATCGAGCGCTCGGTGGAGTTACATGACCAGTCGTCGATGCCCATGCATCTTGCTGACTGATGCCACCGACTTATTCAAGGCGGTTACGTAAGAATTATGAATTGCAATAAAAGACATTCTATATTGGATATTATCACTGTTGTTAGAATGTATGAATATTTTGACCACCCATTTGAAGTATTTGCACAAATGTATACAATTTTTTTTCTCGTTCCGAATATGTTTACCAATACAAATAGAAGTTCGAAATTTGTGTACTCAGTAACACATAGACTGATTGACTTGAACAGGCATCCTCTGCTTGGCAATTACCACCCCCAGTGCCACCCCGTTGGAAATGATAAACATTAAAATATACTAATGAGGAGATCGGGCAAAGGTTTGAGCGGAAAACTGTAATTTCCGAGTGCCCTTGAAGGCATTCCGACGCAGCAGTACCCTGTGCGTGCTATGTACTGATATGTCATTGGCTAAAAGCTCTGGCAGTGGCACGCGTTCCTACATGATTAGAAACACACCCGCGGTATTGGTAATATGAAATATTATTTAGCACTATATAACGTAGAATATAAGTATTTTGATATTATTAAAAAGTATGACAAATATCCATGATGTAATCATTACAATGTAAACATTATAATGTAATCAGCACAATGCAATTATGTGAGTATGTATTTGCACCTTGTATTACAGTAGCTTAAGAGTTTTTGTTAGCTACTTTATGTTAGTCCTGAATCTATGAATATTCACTTTTATTCGTTTATACTTTATTACTGTGTTAAAGGACAAATATTTTATCAACCCTCTAGTTAGTCCGTGTATAACAGGCTGAAGCTGCCAAGGTTTAATACTGAAGGGATTCGCCATTGAGTTCACCAGAAGTTCACGACTGAGCATTTTTAAAAAACCAAGTGGAGATGGTCGCGCCATCATAATGTTCGGCCGAGGAACCAAATAGTAAAAGAAATGACGGACAAACTTATCACCTAGGGGTGTGGATTGAGGGAAAAATCAATGGTTGTGAATGGTTGAAGGAATGATGATGCTCAAGTGACGAGATATTGTTGAATGATAAGAATTTGTATAAAAATTGGTGTAAAACAGTACTGGACACACTTCTAAGTGTGGTTGTAACTTCATTGTTGCAATAAAGACTGAATTCGAATCTACAAGAGCGGCTCCCCAATTCTGATTTGGCGGGGAAGGAAAAAACCACAACAATATATAACCGCAGGAGTTAAGCAGGTATTTATCACATATTACACTGCATTACCTTCTTAATGAGAGGTGGTCACGCACTTGCAGTACATAAAAAATAGCAGCATGAAAGCGTTGCGCACTGTCTGCTTCATGTCTCGTTTAAATTAGCCACGAGCCGTACTCGTGCTGATATATATTGCCTTTTAGAAGGCGTCTTTGTACGTATGTATATGTTTTAGCGCACATGCTGAATTATAGTGTTGTTTTATTATTTTGGCTTGCTTGAAGTCTGCGTGGTAAGTGTATATGTGGAGAACCAGTCATTAGTTTACTACTGCATACATGTAAGCAGGCTATGCATGTCATATTAACGCTTTGAATCAACTTCACTATACTGTAATGTGATAGTTTAAGTAGCTGCCTAGATTCATAAATTTTATTAATTATTTTAATGTAGTAATAGCTATCTACATCAAATAAAAAGAAAGCTAGTTAAAATAGTGTTTCTTGTAGTGTCATTGGTGCAATTTTACTTCTTGTTTGGTCATGGTTTAGTCTATAGGTTTAGTCTGGGGTTAATCCAGTTTGAGTTCATGTTTGGTCCTGGATTAGGCATTGTCTTTTATGATTTTGTAGTTTCTTTAATTTATCATATTTATATGGACCCCTCTGAGAAACCCTCGCTCACCCTTTGGCCCCCCCTTAAATAGAAGTCTAGCTCTGCCACTGGCTTGATGTGCAGTTTGCATGAGCTGATTGTGTCTCTTTGGCACGGGAGAAAGACATTCTTTGAACGCGGTTTAAAACAAGTGATGCTACTTGTTTTGCCTTAATTATTCCTCTCGCCAGCTGATGTCACTCTTTACTATACTTCACTTCCGCGGCTCTGCGACTCCCTCTCCCTCCTTCTCCACCTCCACCTCCCCCATCACTTTAAACCCGGATGGATGACTTCACTTTTCCGCTTGGGTTTCCTTTATGTTCTGGGGATCTCCCAGCCTTTTCTGTCATAATCCTCTGAACATTGACTGGAACACAGCGCACCACTCTCCGCTGCGCACGCATCACCATAGTCGGCTAGGCGCTCTCGGAGTTGGACCGGTCACTCCGCTGGCATTTCCATCATCATCATCATCATCATCATCATCATCCACAGCAACGAAAACAGGAGAATTGCAATTATCCCTGAGATACCGTCTTACCTTCCTAAGGGCTACCACCGCTTCCCTTCCCAGCAACTTGCCTTTCTGATTTGTATCTACCTGTGTCGAGATGTCCGAGGTCCTGCCGTACAGTGAGGGTAAAATGAATTCCTACGGGGCAGATGGCGAAGTCAGCCCGATATCCTTCAGCTGCCGACTGCAGGACACCAATTCGTTTTTCGGTGCATCGCAGACAAAACGACCCCCCAAACTTGGGGAAATCGGCAGAGCAAAACATGGTAAGCAAAGACAGAGAAATTTCGATTTCAATACCTTCTTATGTGACAATTTATTTGGGCATTGTTTATTAGGAAGAATGTGAGAATGGGGGAAAAATGCCCGCGATAATGGTTTATATTGTGCTAAGAAGCGTGAATAATTGACAGATGATTAAATAAAGAGCTAAACACAAACATCTAAAACAAACACCGTCTAAATTAGGACCTGGCTTCATGAAATGCATTAACCATCTGGTGTAATTTAATTGGAATAGCTTTATAGGCCAATAATATGCATAGCAAACCCTTGAATATAGAAAATCAGGAACCTGCGTAGTCCAGGACTGCGTTTATTTAGCATGAAAATGGTTCTACATTGACGTTTTCTCCGTACTGAGACTGCAGCGCGTCGTTAATGTCTGTCAAAACAGAGGCAGCTGGAGCAACAGCTGATCGTTAGACAGGGTACATACTGCATTACAAACACGCTGGCGTTTAACTGTGAATAGGTTACCAATTATTCGCATCTGATTTTTAACTAGTTTCCAGTAGAAAACCTGACCTTCCAATGCAATAACGTAATACGCGGGAAATGTCCACACCTCCACCTTTACTGGAGGCATAATCATCCATATGTTTTGTTCTAGAGACATCTGTGTAGTGGCATTATATGTTTATGCCGGTGAAAAGCCCGCAAACCTTGCGGAAAAATAAAAATGTGGTTCTTGTTTTCTCTCACAGTGGTCATCGAGGACGACCGAATAGATGAGGTCCTCAAGGGAATGACAGACAAATCGCCACCAGGCGTTTAAACCCCAGTCATCCCACATAATTTTCATTTAAATCATCGGCTGGAAGCATTTGTCGGATCCTGTGTTTTTGGGGATTTTGAGAAAGCACGACAGCGGTGGAGACGAGGGAGGAGCAGATGGAAGACAGCGCGAAGGGAGAGGGGGCGAGGAGGACGGAGGGAGCGAAGGGCTGGCGGCACTTCATCACACGAGACCAAACCTGACGCCCCCCAGCCGGGGACATAGCTGATGTGCGCAGCTCCGTCGACGAATGGACATACCACTTCATCACTACACTCTTCCAAAAACGGCACCTGGAGACATACAGCAGTGTTCAGTCCAACCTGTACAGGTGTATAGTATGTATAGGTGTGTCTGAAAGCTGACCACGTTTAACAAGCACAAGCGGCGACTCACGGAGCTGCTCGTCCCAGCACCGAGACAGTTGAAAACCAAGGCAAAAAAAAAATTGCATCATAAAGTTTACCCAAGGATTACGCGTTCTTTATATACAAGTATCTTCCTTAAAAAAGGATAAACCCATTCGCTTTTTCTGCAAAGAAATTTCCATATTTATATGGTTCACATGAAATGTATTGGAATATATTTATTTCATCCTTAGTAAAATGGATACACACAATCACAACGAATAAAGACTGTCGAGAGTTATTGCTTTTATAATAGTGTGTCGTCTTCTCGTCTTCGCATAAAAAGAAGTCGACGTTTTCCATGTTTGCATGAAGTTTCGTTTGGGGTTCTTGACGGGCGCATCAATAGTCCATGTCTTGCTTATTTTTGACATATTTCACATTTGTAATTTTTATACCTAATTTTAACAAATTTGTTAGTAATACTGATACGTCGATGTACCATTTTGCGAAGTATCCACAAGAAGATGTTACGACTGACACAAGAAGTATCAGATTTTTATTGACGGAAGTATTTGCGTTTTTAGCTTCTGATCGTGTTATTTTTTTCAAATACAGACGTTATATTATGCAGTGGTGCGACGTGTGGATTTTTCATGCATACATAAATATATACACGTAACGTTTTTATCTGATTGATTTCTACACAATACAGAATAATTATGGTTTATTCTGCATGGTATCTTAATATTTTCAATACATTTATGAAGCAAAAAACCTATTACTGTCATGACATTCTAAGAATGAGTCGTTGTGTGCTACGGTGCAATGTTCACTGGATTTGATGACTGAATAAATGTCGAGACTCCGACCGCGTGTCTGCGTATTCCTGAGTGTGTTTTTGTCACCCTCCTACCGCATACTGCGGAACATTAGGAATCACAAGCAGGCAATAGGCAGTCAATAGGTGTATTACTGGTTAGAGAGCCACACATATCACTCTGGAGATCAGGTGCAATTCCATGGTTGGTGCTGCTGTTTAAATATTAACATGAATAAAGCACACATATCATCAACCTGGAGACTGCAAAAGGAAATAGCCACTGGAAAAGACGGGAGCAGAGCACATACATTGTCAAGACTGGAATGGGGGGAACGAATGACGATCCAATGATGTTTGGGACCGACTCAGACTTTATTACAATACCTAAAACACAAGGAGTCAAAACATGAGGCAGTGAGAGTTTTAAAACCAGGGTCGTAAATGATCCCTGGGCGTCTTTTGAAGGAGTAGGGGTGGTACCCCGATGTCCTGGCTAAAATTGCCCACTGTGGCCCCATCAAATACAGCCTCCTAATCATCCCCTGTATGTAACTGATGAATTCTCTCCTGCTCCTTCACCACCTTAGCCACTGTGTGGTGAGTGTACTGGTGCAGAATGGCTGCAGTCGCATCATCCAGGTGGGGGCTACACAGTAGTGGTGGTTGAAGCGGCTCACCATTGGTCCTGTTTCAATAACCAAAACAGAAACAGGACAAGGGCAGCCACATACTGTGAGGGAAATAATTATTTGACCCCTGTTGAATTCCTAAATTCACCCATTTATAAATAAAATGAAAAATCTCTCATTTCAATGGTATATTTATTTTAAAATCAGAATATAGATTTTCAACTATACAAACAAGAAAAAAATATTATGTGACAGGTACAAATCACACTGTCATTTATCTAGGGAAATAATTATTTGATCCCCTACAAGGCAGCAAAAAATTATGTCAAGTACATATGCACTAACACAACACAACACAAGTACTACATAATAAAGAATTGACAGGTACCAAACCAGCATTCACATTTAAGGGCATTACTTTGTTAAATAGTATTCTTGGGTCACTAACCTGTCTACATCTTCAGCCTTATCACCATGAAAAATACCACAGAGTTGTCTATGTACATCAGAGACAAGATTGTTGACCTGATTGTTGACTCAGCTTGGCGAGTAAGTGACAACTGTAAGTGCAATTGGAAGAAAGACAAAAAAACTGTCAGTCTCCTCAGTCTGGGGCCCCAAGGAAGATATAATCTCATGTGACATCAATGATATTAAGGACGGTGAGGGCTAACTCCAGAACTACATAGGCAGAGCTTGTTAATGATCTCAAAGCAGCAGGGACCACAATCACCAAGAAAACCAGCAGTAACATACTATTAACCTTATTATGCCGTTACGTTGTGAAATTGCTCACAAAGTACCCCTGCTCAAGAAGGTCTATGTTAATGCTCTTCTGAAGTATGCCATTGAACACCTGAATAATTCCAATCAGGCTTGGAAGAATGCGATGTAGTCAGATGAGACCAAAATTGATCTGTTTGGCATCAACTCTACTACCATGTTTGGAGGGAAAAGAATGTTGAATGTTGAACACCATCCCTACGACAAACACTGAAGTGGAAGCATTATTCTTTGGTGGTGTTTTTCTGCCAAGGGTACAGGATGGCTGCACCACCTCAAAGAAAAGGTGGAAAGAGCCATGTACTGTAAAATCTTGGATGAGAACTTCCTTCTTTCAGCCAGAGCACTAAAAATGCATTGCGGGGGGGTCTTCCAGCGAGACAATCACCCTAAGCATACAGCCAAGGCAACAAAGGAGTAGTTTAAGAAGAAGCACATTAAGATCATGGAGTGCCCTAGCCAATCTCCACAACTTAATCCCATATAAAACCTATGGAGGGAACTCAGCCTTCGTGTATGCACGTGACAGCATAAAAACCTTAAAGCTCTGGTGGAGGTCTGCAAATTCCTGCTGACCTGCATGCAAACATGGTGATCAACTACAAGAAACATCTGACAACTGTGCTTGTAAACAATGGTTATTCCACCAAGTACTAAAGCAAGTGATCCAACGCCAAGGGATCAAATACTTATTTCCCTAGATAAATAATAAATTGTAAAATGATGATTTTTTCTTGCTTGTTTTGTCAATAATCTATCTTTTGCTGTTAAAATAAACCCGTTAGTGAAATTATAGATTTCTCATTGCTTATTAATGGGTCATCTTAAGAATTCAGCATGGGGTCAAATAATTATTTCCTTTACTGTATGTACTCTAATAACGAGGGCTAGGTGCAGGCCATAACAATTAACTAAATACTAGGCATCACCTGGCCAGCAGAGGTCTTGCCAAACGAGGACAGAACAGACAGACTCAGATCCTGACAGTCACCCAGAAAGAGTGCAAAGGGGAGATGAGAGAATGTTTGGGGGGGGGGGGGGCTCACCATGTCGACTCCATCTTGATTTGTGAGGTTGAAACCTTCACATGAGCTTCATGTAGCAGATTCTATTAATCGCATGGCGACGGGCGCTTCTGAGGATAACCCCCATCTGCAATCATTTATCCGGGATGACTGCCTCATACTGCCCTCTTGCACTCACTGTCATACCGGGGAGGGAGCATCCTGCATGTAACTGGAATGGCAGAAAGGTCACTTTGGCAGATAATCACATGTTCACATGATTCTGCCCATTCAAACTTTCACAGTCACATGACTAGAAGCAAACCTATCATTGAGAAATGGGCTTGAACCTGAGGCAGCATTTGGAGTTTTCCTCCCTGCTGAATCAATTAGTGACCGGTTTAAATATGCAGGAGGAAAAAGTGGGAAATTCAAGGTATTCTCCATGCAGTTCAACTGAGAAAGTAAGAGCAACCAAGAACACTGCCATACATTTTATAGTGAGTAACCAGCCCCCCCCCCCACCTTACCATGAATAACCAGCTCTCCCCCTGCACCCTGCAGTAAGTAACCTCCATCTATCTTAATGATTTTAAGAGGATGGTTTTTATTGCTGTTCTTTCTGTGCTGGCCAGGAGAGGGATTATTCGGGGGTGTTTATGCCTCACATGGCACCATGAAACAGGACCTGTGTTTTAGCCTGTAAAGGAGACAGTAATTACATTCTGTGAATAATGACCAATGAACCACTGAGGACTTATTCACAGGTTGCACAGTGAGTAAGTGCCGATGCCGCATGGCGTGCGGCTCATGTCGTCATGCCCATGTTGTGTTTATCAGCTTCTGTTTGTACCTGCTTTGCAAGATGACAGGCCAGGCGGCCGTGCCGTGTGGCCGCCGCGGAGGCGTGTTGATGACACATGTCCTACACACTAACAGGAGGGGAGGCTGCTGCTGTTTATACAGCTTCTTGCTACGGCTGTTAGGTAAACCTGTGATGTTTCGGTCAGCGGTACCGTATGGAGGAGCAGGTTTCCTGGAGCGGATCCACCAGCCTCCCGAAGGAGACTCTAATACAAACAGGAGACACAGGAGAGAGGCATGTACCCAATCTATCCAGGAGGAGGGGCTATGGGAACCCCAGACTGCTCCTGCCGTCTGCCCCACAGCCTGAGCGTGAGGGTCAATGGGGGAAGATTGACATAAACCTGTAAGTGTGACATAAAGGACTCACAGTTAAGATGGAAACATCAGACATCAGGTGACTTCATTAGAGAGTGAGTGCACTTTTGGTTAAATAAAATAAATAATAAATAAATAATGAAACTTTATTGATCCCCATGGAGAAATTATTTTTACGCCTCCCTCAACTTGCTCTTTTTTTTTTTTTTTAGTAGAGCAACTGTCCGCTGGTTACATGTGAGTGTACTCCAGTCAAGTATGAGCGTGCTCCGATAGAGCACAAGCATGATCCGGTAGAGTGCGAGTGTACTCTGGTCAAGTGTGAGTGTACTCCAATAGGGTATGCATGTATTCTGAAGGTCTTTCTGTTGAGCCAAAGGCAGCTGTGGCAGACCATGGCACCGCAGACAGCTTGAACCCTGTGGCTGACGTGCAGTGTGGCCATACCATAGCTACAATAATGATATTCCTGTGATTGTGAGTGTAAGTATCTGTCTGTTAGTGGTGATGCAAACCCTGCAGCCTCTTCTGCATCTTCTCGGTTTCCCTTTCATCCCATCTCTCACGCACTAGAAATTAGCATCGCTCCAGTTCCTGTTATCCACAGCCCCCCTCAGCTGGCATGTGCTGCACTGTCAACATGGAGACAACTGGAAAAGAGGGAGGGAAAGAGAGAGAGGCAAGGGGTGGGGAGGAGGGGGACTTAACGAGGCAGATCTGTGCTTCCTCTCCAGACCATTCCCCAGCCTAACAGTACATAACTGCACTGGCGTGTGTGCATGGAGGGAGCAGGAGGCTCGGCTCTGCAGAGAGGGTTAGTCACCACGCTAACATTTCATCAGTCAGCCAAGGCATTCTGCCCACCAGGGCAACAATGCAGCAGAAACTCGGGGACGGCAAGGAGTGCCGAGGTTGCAGCAGCCATGTGCCAGGAGCGCCGCCTCAAAAAGAAGAGGCTGTGTGGAAATTCAGGGGCCAGTTTTTCATGTGGTGCTGAATGCCAAGAACAGCTCATATGTCCTGTTTCATCAGCCAAACTGATTGTAGTGCAGCTACAAAACACATACTGTAAGTGTGCAAGCAGCTCGCTTTTGTCCATCCATAAAAAAGTCCACTGATCACAGAGCAGTCTAATCCCATTCCAACTGGTACTCCCCCTGCTGTTATACTCATCATACTGCAGCCCACAGTCTTTTGAGCTCACCTTCACTCCGCAAAAACCTACTCTGATTAAAGAGTTAAAGTCTTGGGGATCGTTGCTGTGGATCTATGCAGCTGCTGTTCTCATGGCAACCGAAGGAAGTCTGAGCCAACTCCCAGCCCACAGCAGACAGTTGAGTGAGGAGCAGCATTCAGATAGAGTGGGGTGGGATTCTGGCTTGTTGGGTGTTGGGCTCTGCAAACGGCCGCTTCCTCTCAGCATCCCTGGAAAGAGATGCACACACAGCACAGAATGTTAAAATAACCCTTCACCTCCACCTCACCTATCCTCTCTTTCCCATCACTCCATCACTTCCTCTTCCTTATCTCTGTAAGTGCTCCTCAAATCGGCCCCTATGGGCTCACTGACTACATGGCTATTGCTGCTGCTTACTTAGACTCAGCCCCAGTTGAGCCGCGGATTGAATTAATCTTGACTGACCCCAAGCGAGAGCTGTGACTAAGGTCCTGCTGGCACTGCAGCAACGGCACAGCATTTGTGTTGGCACACGGCTAAGTAAGGGTGTGACTGGGATGATGAAAAGCTTACATTTCCTTTTCACTACTTAAAATTAATAATAGCGCTTGCTGAGTCGATGAATCATTGATTATGGAATTATTTGAGTTGCTGAACAATTAAGCCACTGAGCACTTGATTAATATAAATTAATTAAATACTAATTTTTTAATTTTGAAATAAAGTGGGGGTAAAGTAAAGTGGGCCAGTTTTCCCTTCCTTTTGTCATCAAATATTCCTGGACTTCCATTGGATAATCCCAGACTTCAATACTTTCAGATGAACACAACTGAGAACTGGTTAAATGTGAATTGAATTCTGTCATTATTTCACTCAACAGCTCAAATAGGCTAATTAATGAGTAATAGGGCTGTGAGGAATAACCCTCTGTCAAGCAGACATGGTATCACTCAGGGGAGCTTCAAGCTACTGAAAGGATCTGGGGCTACGTGAAATTTACCTGGGGCTTGACGTTTCTTTAGAGGAAGATTGGCATCAGGGCTAAAATAGCCCCAAGTGATCGAGCCTGACAACACCCATGGCATTACTGTCCTGTGGTTCCCTTTCCAATATCCTTGCCCAGCCAGGCCTTCTGGAGAGGCAGACACATGATTTTTATTTTCCAAGCAGAGCAGAGCTGTTCTTTGTCAGGTAGAAGGGGCCCCTTGCTGCACACAGGTTGAAGGAGCGCGAGCTAAATGGGGACATCCATTCCATCAGCTGGAGGACAGGAGCCTGAGGCCTCTGCCAGGCAGCTGTAGCCACTGAGGAAATATGAGCTTGTTCATGAATATGCATGAATGGGCACACCGGAAGTGATTCTGATTGGTAGCTACTAAAACATGGACTCATGAATATTCAGCACCACCTGCATGCACCAAAACTAATGAGGTAATGTGTGAGAAGCAGGACTTTGAGGGTCACCCAAAGGTGAGGACTTTGACCCTGCAGGGAGAGTCAGGGGAGCTCCCGGAACATTCCACTGCCCCTCTTTCATCAGGAGTGTGCTTCATGAATCTATTATTACAAATAGAATGAGTGATGTTCTTTGCTTTTTGGAAAAACTTTGCAGTGGCTCAGGCTTTGAAAATCACATCAAAAGTCCCCATGGTGATGCAAGAGCATCCTCCCACAGGATGACAGCAGGATCATGCACCCGACAGTGCGAGAATTCACACCACACAGCACCTTGGTCATACTGAGTTAAAACTCAGCCTCATTGTATACACAAAGCCAGTTAAACTGCACATAACATTTGCCACAGTGCATAAAAAATCAGCAACACTCCTAGTAAAATCTGCCACACTGCATGTGAAATCATCCACAATATATGACAGTGACACCACATACACAGGTACAGTATACTACCTATAGACCAGTCAGTCTTGCTGCAAATAAAGTGAATACACTGCGTCATCATTTATTAAATAAATATATAGCATTTTTTGCCCAATTAGATACACACATTTGTCAGAACACAGCACCATTTTTCCAAAACTATACACACGAAAGCCATTATGAAATTACACATTACCAAAGTGTTCCCCACCCCCAGAACGCCACTGGGTAAGTGGCTATGGACAGTATATGGATAAACAAATATGGGAATCTGTTTGCCTAATCAGTGGCCATTCTTTCAGCATGTAACTGTAAAACAGAAATAATGAATAACAGCAATGAGGCATCGATTCGCTGCGATGGACCTGGAGCCTGTTGCTAGGCAACAGTGGAGCCCGTGCAGAGCTGCGAGGAAGGACCTCGTGAGCAGACAGCACGTGGAGGTGGGGGTAGGGGGGGCATTGGCTCACTGCCATGGGCATCCTCCACTCCTCTACATGCATGCACACATATACACACACACACACACACACACACACACAAAACACATACACACACAGCAAGGAGACAGCAGGGCCCAGAGTGATGAAAGGAGAGTGGGAGAGAGAGGTAAACACAGCAAGGGAGGGAGGGGGCCGCCTGCCTCTTCATCACTAAATGATCACACATTGGCTCAGGGTGTGTGTGTGTGTGTGTGTGTGAGAGAGAGAGAGAGAGAGAGAGAGAGAGAGAGAGAGAGAAAGAGAAAGGGCCGTGCTCAGGGGTGTGCGTGGGGCAAAGGGGGTGTGCTCAGGGGTCTGGGGTACAGGGGCCACACCCAACTGTGTTTGGGTGCTAATCAGCTCACCTACAATCTGAAGGCCAAGCTGGCCCTGAAAGAGATGGGGCTCATGCCGTCTGGGTTATTCTGAAGCATAACAGTGACACCCATATAGCCAACTCAACCAGACCAGTGCTGTGTGGTTTTAATAAACTGGACCTGTGTCCGGTTGTTTGAATTACCAGACCAATGTTGTGTGGTTTTAATAAACCGGACCTATGCCATGTGGGTTTAATAAACCGGACCTGTGCCATGTGGGTTTAATAAACCGGACCTGTGCAGTATGGGTTGGACAGCACATTTACACACCGCCTGCACTGTAAGTCAGAGTGAATCTGGGCTGCTATGAATGATACTTGCAGAAAAACTGAGCTGAGGTGTGTAATGTGTAAGCGATCGCCCCCCCACTCCTACATGAACACAGAGGTTTAGGGAGATGTGCTTAAGGCTCCAGCCCCCCTCCCCTATTTTCCTTTAAGGGGTTTAGGGGTGAAGCAGTGCATCTCCTGCTCAGTCGTGTGAGGTGGTGTTGACGCAGCTGTGGACCAGCACAGGCCCATCTTAAGGGTTTGGAATTCTTGCTGTCCCACTCTGTCCTGAACTGTCCCACCATCCCTGTCTGCCCCACTTCTGGTGGTGTCCCTTCCTGTCCCTCAATGAGCCATCCTGCCACGTTCTGTGTCCCTCTGTCCCCATCTGCCCCACTCCATCCCCCATCCCCATCTATCCTGCTGTCCCTCTCTATCCCCATCTGTCCTTCTCTGTCCCCCTGTCCCTCTCCGTCACATCTGTGTGCGGCACCATGAGACATGCTGTTTAAAGGAGTGAGTTGACAGACTGCAAATACAGAAATAACATCAAAAAATATGCAGAGTTAAGGCATCTCTCTGACACCTGCACCCAGCGTGACTCCACTGCAACTTCACTTGTCAGCTGCTGGACATTTTAGCTTTAACTTCTCAGGTGGAGCACCTAATGCAGGTCACCCTCTGGTATGTGAACCAACACTCCGCAGCTCTGCGGCACCTCACGTTAACCTTCATTAAGCGTCTTTTGCTCTTGGCGATGACAGGCATGCAGTAATCTTTTCACTTTTTCCCAATGAGCTCCCAGTGTCTGCACTCACTGCAGAGCCTGCACCGGTTTCCATAGCAACGCGGTACCATGGAAACCAGGGGACGGTACCTGCTTCGAGGAGCAGAAGGAGCGGTTTTTTTTTCCTCCAGAACATATTTTGGTGAATGATTCTGAACATGCACATTGAATTTTGTCAGCATGCAAGAGGATGAATCCTCGAGACTTTGCACACCTCTTTGGGATTTTTGACTGCTCTCCATGTTAAAAGCAAAGCCTATGTTTTTCCTCAGAGAACTTTGGTGCACGAAGCTGGACCCAAGCAAAGCTCTCCCTGGTAGCCCACACACCCGCCTGCGTCTCTGGCTTGCAGGAAAAAGTCCTCCCACGTTGCCATGACGATGGCTGGTAAGCCGACCTTGCACAGGGTCACAGATATGTTTACACTCCTGTCAGACTCTCCTTCATGCCCACACATAGACGTAAAACACACGCTGTCAACTTGACAATGCCACCACAAAAATCCAACATGTCACCTCCTTGAGACATTCCATTCATTATCTCCTGTATAGGCCAGGCATTTAATTGAGCAGGTCAAGGATCCGAGTCCTCCATATTAAATGGATGCATGCTGAACGCATGGCACACACACACACGCACACAAACACACATTTTATTTCATATACAGCTCCAGAAAAAACGAAGTGAGCACAGCACAATGTTTTGTTTCAGACATTTCTCAATTTATGGAAGCCCATCTGTGAATAATATATATTAT
>JAABNX020000090.1:25207010-25223505 GCA_015163995.2 Mormyrus lacerda | reverse complement strand
TTGCAACTACTCCTCGTCTCTTCGTGAATCTCTTCTCATCAAACGGACCCAGCTGGAGACGGTGTACTCCAACAAGATACACCTCTTTTCATGCAGTGGGTTGCTCTGACAGTCAGGTTCCATTGGACTCAGTGGCTGCGAGGACCCAGTATTTCACACTTATCTATGAATTGCAGCACAGATGACCTGCAGTGACCTTTAGCACACAGGGCTTCCCGGGTTGACGTCCTGCTTCCACACTCTCCTCTGCCTCTCTGATCTCTGCTTCTGCTTCTTCTCGCTCCTCATTTTCTCCCCCTATCTCTCTCCCCTCCTCTGGCGTGACATTAAGCTGCATCCAGCCCAGAACCAGAAGAGACCAGAAGTTTATAAAAATGCAAACATGCTCCTAAATCCCGCTCAGTGGAGCCAGCGAACATCCTGCTACGCTGAGATCTCTGCACAGAGGTAAAGTATTGGGCCTGAAACGCTAAACCAGACTTGTGACCCCCCCCCCTCCAACTACCAAAAAAAATCTCTCTCTCTCTGTCAAAGTCTGAATGGTGCACGAGAATGTCAGCTGCCAAATATGTCAGCACCACAGCCGTTTAACCACCACTAAACCACCCAAGCATCTGTAAAGTGACACACAAACCTCAGCTCACAACGGAACAAAACAGAAACAGTCTCCCCACCCAGCAGGCCGACCGCGTGCCAAATTCTCCTCATTCACACTAACACACAGATGATGGGGGAGGCTGCGTTTTAAGACCAAAGCGGGGAAGCCCGTCCACAAACATGATGGGCTGGGGCTTCCAGAAAGTTAGGAGCCTCTGAGCAAATAGACTGGCAGGGCCTCTGAAGACTTCACTTACGCCACATACACTGACACAGTGTAAAAGGGTGTGGGACAAATCCAAAAGGTGCCTTTAGCACCCCTGCTCAGATGAGACACAACAAAGTCCATTATCCCTTACTGTTCCCACTTAATCCTCATCTTTTCCAAAATAGAGTAAAGGCAGCTAAAAAAAATTATTCAAAAAGCCATCAGCAACTGCTTGTGTGTTTTTATGAAACTATATGAAACTAATTGACTAGAGAATGTGTCACAGAATGTGTCACAGAATGTTTTCAATGGCAAAAAATCCATCAATCCATCCATCCATCATCCACTATTTCTGCTTGTCCTAGGTACATTCTAGAGGGTCCAGAGCCTATCCAAAACCAATATAAACCAGGATGGAGTGCCAACCCATCACAGGTGCCTAGAAATCAGTCAGCTACCTGTGATGGAGGGGTCACGACAACATCTTCTCGTTGCCCAGCACGTGGTAGCACCAGGCCTTGTGCAGTAGCTGGTAGTACTTGGGACGCCCTGGATGAGATGGTCACACTCCACCATCTGCACAAAGTAGCTGGGATGCAGCACAGGCATGCGGACATGCGGACACACTGCAGCACCTCAGAGAGTGCTGGGCGTCATGGCTTCACGTCACGGTACACAGAGCACATCACCATCTCGAATAACATCTCCTCCTTGGGCACAGCCAGCTCGTCACTGGGGGTCCAGGAACTCCTTGTCTGTCTGGGAAGTTCTGCTCTGGGTGATTAGGTGGGTGTCGGCGAAATGCTGGGTGCCCAGGAAGTTGCACGGGTCCAGCTGGCCCTCCAGGAACTTGGCGCAGCATCCCTCAGCAACCCCACCATGAAGATGCTGGAGGTCTTGAAGAGTAACTGCAAGTTTTCGGCAGTGATGTGCGCCTGGCCCATGTAGATGTACTGCAGGTACACCCAGAAGTAGGTGCTGCAGGCAGCAAGCATAGTGCATTGGCAGGGGAACTATCAGCCCTGCACGTACACAAAGAGTGAGCAAACAGGCCGCTCTCTTGGAACACCGCAAACATCTGCAGGATGGTTTCAGCATGCAGGGGCCCCAAAGAGAAATCAAAGACATCATGGCTCCTAAGTGCCTTGGGGTCCATCTCCAGCACTTTGTGCCTCACCGCCGGGGCTACCTCTGGGGCGCCAGCCCCCTCCCAGTTCAGCCCACCAACACCATACCTACATTGGCTGATGTCACTTCCTTGTTTTCACTGTGGAACAAAGGAGCATGCAAGTCAAGCTTAGTGCACACTTTAGAGTGGTGAGGCAAATGAGAAACAGAAGTGATTGGAAAGTCTGCATCCAACAGAGCAAGGGACAAACGGGAAACATGGGGGCTACCTGTGGCTCTGAGGAGGCTGCTCTTTGCTGCAGGAAGCGTGGTCTCCCTGCTAAATATGGCTACAGCTGGGGAAAATCAGATCAGAGCTCAGGGACCTAATGAGCTCTGAAGTATGTCTCCCTGACTGTTTCAAGTCTAATTGGAGCCATAGTGTGCAGGAAGGGACCCTATGGGGCTATAATCACAATTCCAGTGCCAATGGACGTGAGCCGTTCTGTCTTAGAGGGATATAAACCCAACGGACAGGCAGATCAAAGGAAAGCAGGCACATCAGGCCCCCAGGGCAATACAGGCTGCAGACAGAGAGCAGCATGCAAACACAGCAGTCTCCAGACAGAGAGCAGCATGTAAATGCGACAGGCTGCAGACAGAGAGCAGCACGTAGACACAGCTAGTCACACAAGGGGGAGTTGCAAAGCTGGCAGGATATTACAGCATTATTATAAACCTTTGGGGTTAGTACGGGAACATGAAGCAGACACCCTGTGATACCTAAAGGTGTCAGATTATATATCTGTATTTCTATGCAAGATGCTATTTCCTTTGTAATGTGAAAATCTGAAGTGGTGGTTATATCATATAACACTGAACAAGAAATCTAATGGAATAAACACCATGGAAACAGAAGGAAAGACATTAGCTCATAGACATGGCAAAATATAAAGAAAGAGAATATCGGTTTTAAGACCAGTTCAAGTTATTAATCACAATGCTTTGTTTAATCTTAAACGGCAGGCGCAGCACCTCTGCTCTCCCTGTTTGATTACAATGTAACATTTTAGAAAGGCCAACTCTCCACAAGGATAGAAAAAGCTGCCCATGCTAGAATTTCTCCTCCTAAAAAGAGACCTTTCTCCAAACAAAAATTTCTCATTAAAAGGACACAAGTTCTGCTCACCTGACACATTAATTTCAATGACATTACCAAGACGTATAAAAGGAACTAGACACGCTAGATATGATGCAAGCATGCATTCTGCAATATAAATTTACTTATCATAGCAAAATATTATGTCATGGTCATTATTTTTCCCAATAACAGACATTATTGCAGAGGTCTTTTATTTAGTTCCATCAGATTTATTCCAAAACATTCTTTTTTTAAAGTCAGCCTTTATTTCAAATGGGCATTTTTCCCGATGGCCTATTTATTGTATAATGTGAGTTTTCTGTAGAATGACTTTGTCTGTCAATCAGTGCCAATGGGTTGGACCTGCATGCCTATTGGCTGATCCTTTAACAGCGATTAATTTTCCTGGATACTTGCTCGCCAGACTGCAGGTACAGCTGGTAACAACATGCTAGGTCAAAAGTCACGCAGAATGGTGGACTGGCACAAACTCCATTCAGTTCTGCTTATTTTAGCAGATCAAAAAGAGAGGGATAATTTACCAGTACATGTCCACAATGTCATGATGAGAGAGACGCTTCTTACAGGGAACACTTCTTTATTACATCCGACATTCACGATACAAGCAAAGAGCAGCTATTCTGCTGGCTACCCAAGCACACACCTGCACCCAAGGGTGCGGAGCCAAATCAAATGGAGACAACATTAATTGGTATAACTCGATAACAGGAATCACACACATCTTGAATTACTCAATTTCAAGAAATTTGACTCAGGACCTTAGTGTTGTCTGGCATAATCATTGGGGTTATTGCTAATATGTTTTCTGTGTCATCGAGCACAATTCAGGGGACAATGATGGAGGAAGGTCAAAGGTAAGCTTACTCTGTAACTTAACACCTGTGGAACTCAGTACACAGCCTTATTCAGATGTTAACGTTAATTATGATGTTTGAGATTAAAATATTATCACTTACTTTTTTATTGTGGCTGTCTAAACCAAGTGGGGCAGCAAGGGTAAAGCTTTCGGCGCCATCTCCCTGGTAAATATGATCTGCTAGCGTGTCTTAGCTCAGAGATTGGGGCCAGTAGAGGCTGTAGGACCCTTTCAAACAGAAAGTAGACCCACCAACTGTTCAGAGTATATTACATCTTCTTGGATACCAGGCTCATTACTGCCTTAAATAGTACCTAGTTGAATATTTCATTGCTGTTTGTAGCTAATTCTGCTCTGATAACACTTTTTGGCACCAACATACATGAGAAAGCTGTACATAAAACAAAGTTGACGCCAAATAGCTAGTTTATCTAAATAGTTTCGTCTGTTTTAGCAGTGTTATGGATATTGTCTTGCTAAAACAAGAATATATTTTACCTTGGATCTTTCAGGATATTTTGGAAAACTTTGTAACTCATTGTTGAAAGTTACTGTAATATGATGAATTGTGCAGAAAATCTGATAGGTATTCTTCTATTGGGGATGAAGATTTGGATGCAATAGTGCTGGATATTCAGCATCGTCACCCAAATCCAGAGACATACATATTCATAGTAAGGTGATATTATTTGGATATCTAAACGCCAGTTTCAGGCTAGGGTAGCAGGTATTAGTGTAGCTATGATGTAATATTTTAAAGTTTACATCAAAAATTACTAGCATGTCCTTATTATTGGTCTTTGAAACAAATTGCAGTTATGTTCCTGTTCTCCTCCTGTTTGAACCAGTCAGTACACAATTCTCTCTTCACAATAAACCTGTAAAACAACTGGATACCTACCTGAAGCAGAGATGATCTGTCACGTGTGTATTGTTCACAATACAGCCTTTTTGTGGATTCTAGTACTAAGACATTTGTCTGTTAAACAGGATTTCGACTGATGGATTCAATGAGACGAGTCAATCCAGAAAAAGTGTCATGATGCAACAGTTATCTATTCAGACTGAAACGTGCTGTCAGTACAGTGTGCCAGCACTGGCATATAGATGGAAATCATAAACTAATTCGGTCAGTTCTTACCGTTACTTCTTTCCTATTCCATGTAAGTATTAGGATGCATGTATTGAATTGTAAAATTAAGTCTTGAGTTGGTACACGTCATCTTAAATGTCTTGTGGTATAAGGCCATTTATAGGATAAGCTGTAATCATGTCTTAGGCTGTAACATTGTGCTTATTAGTGCACAGTTATATACAGTGTATATGATTCCTAGCACTACAGATCTTTCTGTAAACTGTTTAAGTCACTCTGCTATTATTTCTTTTGTATCCTTGTTTTATAACATATTGTCACCACTTGTATACACAACTCAAATTTTTTTTTCTTCTTTTTTTATTCTTTTAACGGTAATATTCTTCTGTAGAAATTAAAAATGTAACTGTGGTAACATGATAATGATGGTCCTTTTCTATTCCTGTATACTTTTGCCTTGACAGATGGAGATTTGTTGTTCATGGTGGGATAGGTTTTTCTAGGTTAATTGTCAATCTGCCACCAACAAAAAAGCCACAACAGTTTTTGATGGTTTCTTGTCAGTAATCAGACACTATGGCATAACATCACAAGTCCAGTAAGTAGTGTTACAAATACAAATGCCTAAAATTCTGTATTGGACAGAAGATATATTCAGAATGTTACTCTAACTCAGATCAAAACTTTTTTTTCCCAGGTCAGAAAAAGGGGGGGGGAACATGAAGGTTGCACATTTCATGGTCCAGACAACGGGAAAGAACAGGAACTCTCACATTACAGGCAGAAGTGTCCATAACCAGTGGTAAGTACCAGTACAGTAAATTGATTGCCTGTTTTACATTGTTTCACACATTCACTTGTAATAAAACAAAAATGGTTTGTGGTGATTGGTTTCACATCACTTGGGGTAACACTACATTAATAATTGACTCAGAAGGCTGGTGACCTAGAAATACCTGTTATGAAAACCTGTAAATGAACAATTTCCTTCGCTGTGTGTCTTTACAGCATTGAGTGCCTGTGGAGGGAAGTGTATGGAAACGTCCTTGACCTTTTCTACACAATGTTCACCCAGCTGGATATTCAAGGACTGCTCAACCTTGCTAAAGAAATTGACTTGTTTGCACTGCACTGCACTGCTTTTTGCATTACATTCACCATAATCTTCAGTCATGGAATTTGCATGGAAGCAGCACAGACTCAGAACAGCAAGCAGCCATTCACCCCTGCAGCTCTGGTTGCTGCACAGAAAGAAAGGACAAGATTTGTCAGGATTTGACAGGTACAGGAGTATTTGATCCATATTTGTTCCTGTATGTAAAATTCTGCTATCTATAGTGGACATGAGTTTACTTCTGTTGTGCCAGTTGGTGTACCAAAACGTTTCCACTTACAGGACAACTCTTGACTATTTCATAAGACCAGCATCTCATTTCTTGTTCAAGGTACTTTAAATGAACACTGACATTCTCACGCATGGCGTTGATAGCTGGCCAGGCCAGGATTCGTTTCAAGATGCTAAAAGGATTGTGAAATCTCTGAAGGTGGTGAACGATTCTGCAGAGCGAGCCATTGTCCTGGCTAGCCATTTCAACTTGTCCTCGACGAGGCGTGAAGATGAAAAACAGTATTTGTATCAAGTCGTACAGTTCCATCGCAAGAGTTTCCCGAATGCTAACAAGTCGATGTTTCTTGAACAATTCCAGTGACTGATTAGTGTCTGAAGTAAAATGAGAACTGATCACCAGCTTGCCCAACTTCTATTTGTTGATTTATTGTTGTTTTGGCAACTGACTTTAATGCAGTTTTGTACACTTTAGATGTTTTCATTTATGTGAGAAAGTAAATGAATTGATGAACACATAATGTCCTTGTTACAATAATTAATGGTATATCCAGCTGTTTGTATACAAATACAATTATTACATGAGACTTTATTTCAGTTATTTTTGCACGTTTGCATGTTGAATTTAAGTTTAATAATCAGCTGTATTTCAAAGTACTAAATATTAAAATTGTAACTTTTTTCACAGTATATGGTGGCCAAAAGGAACAAGAAAACTGATGTACACAAAACAATTATTCATACTTTTTTGACCCACCCTACTGTATATACAAAAATATGTCATAAAAATGCAAAGATTTTTCCTACCTAGTGCATTTAGCGATGTGGTTTTTCATTGTATTTAAAGGAATATTAGTGTCACAATTCTGGAATTTTATGAGTGGTCCTTGTTGCTGGAGCGTCTGGCTCTACAGACAATATGGAATAGTTCAGTGCAGCTGTTTCCTTGTTAGTAAGCTAACAATATATTTTATATATTGTCAGTCGGTCACACAAGGGGCCAACTGAAGAGGGCGGGAGCAGCGCTGCAAAGTGTCACCATAACATGCATATAACGCAGTGGTCAGCTGTTTCTGTTAATTTTACATTAATTTTACATTTCTGGGAGTTTAAGTCCGCAAAGGACACAAAGCGTCTCACAAAGTCTCATCTGGATGCGAGTGACGCTTAAGAGGATACTGAACTTACTGGAGAGATTTTAACACCAAGATAATTAATTAACTTTAACTAATTTTTTAAAACTGGGACACACACTTCTTAAATATAATAACGGCGTTCCCTAAGGCATCAAGTGTAAAATGAAATGTTATAATAGGTAATTACATCTGTCATGTTATATAAAATATGCTTTACATTCTTCCAAGGAAGGCTGTATTACACCTTTTACATCAGTTGATAAAGGGAGCAGCCATGTGGAATTCTGAGGTTGGAATTGACTTCAGAGGACATTCCAATTTAAATTTCAGACTAGGAACTGGAAATTCTAGCATCTAAGTTCAAATGGAACACAACATGAATTTCAAACATCACTTGCCATTGTAGGCTGGACTTTTGAGTTTTGATTTCCCATTGTTTTCTGTCTTGTGTTGTAATTCCTGGTTATTCCTGTTTCTCCTATGCCAGCATTTTCTAGTGTTTGATTCTTTCATTGTTCCTTGTTGCCCCAAGTCCGTAGTAATTGGTTAACTGGTTATGGTATTTGGAACACAAGTTGTGGACAGTAACATTTGTTCTGTAGCACAACTTTTTATCATACGGGGTAAAATTTATTCATATTCTCAAGATAAGCCAAACTGGTTTCATTGTATTAATGTGTTTAAACTACTGTATATGGCACCACTTTCATGATTTACTTCTTGGTTACAAATTACTACAAGCACCAGCAAGAGGTGGTGTGGTGGCACAGTGGTTAGCATTGCTGCCTCACAGTAAGTAGGTCTTGGGTTCAGCCCTGGGTCCTTTCTGTGTAGAGTTTGCATGCTATCTCCATGCTTGTGTTGGTTCCAGTTTCCTCCAACTATCCAAAAGAAGGCACATTGCCTCTGTGAATGCATACAACCTGCAGCGTGTTGACAGCTACCCAAGGCTTGTGCCCATTGATCCCAGGATAAGCTCTTGTTCCCCCCCCCCCCACCCCCCACAAACCCTAGTTGGGATTAAGCAGTTTCAGAAACAGATGGATGGATAATTATCAGTGCATAGTAACATTCTTCCCTTGTATTTTTGGCATTATGCTGGTTTATATATGTATTGTACTTCATTGTAGTTATCGCTTGTTAACTAAAATGCTTTGTATCACAATTAAGCTTTTTCCTGTTAGATGTGTTTGCTGTAATTTTGCCAATAATTTCAATAAAACCTAAATTTAGTATTTCATTAGGGTGATATTTACAAAGATTTAAGTTCCAACAGGTTATCAGATTGCCTTAAAAAGTGTGTGAGTGGTTCAGAACCTGACACCCCTCCCGGTAGATATGCAAGGCTGGCCTGTGGCCTGTGTCATTCTTGGTAGTGACTGGCTCAGTCTTTATGCCTCTGATCAGAAGACTGCTGGTTTGAGCCCTGCCTTGGCAGAACGGCCGCATGTCCAAAGGCCCTTGAGGAAGGAAGCCCCCAGCTCCAGGGGGTACTGCACTGTGACCCCCAAGCTATGGAAAACAAGATGGGGTCAGTGAAAAAAAGAATTCCAATGTACCTGTACTCGTGCAAATGGCAAATAAAGCATATTTGGTTGTTGTATATTTTGGTGGATATTCAGTGGAGCTCAAAGTAATTTTCAAATCATTTTCACATTATATAAGCAGTTCCCATCACTAGATTTGATTCCGATGTGTATATCAAGTCCAAACATGACCCTAGCCTTAACCGTAATGCCAATCCTAACCCCAATCATGATGCTGAATCTAACCCTATCTGAGTCCTAACCCTGACCCTAATGCCAGGCCATTGCAATAGTAGACATTCTGTGGCATTCTCTAAATGCCAATGTTGCTGCCAAATGAATACTAGGAGTAATGTATTCATATGTGCAAACATATATTTACACGAGAGTCTGTTCATATATCAGCATATTACACACACACTATGTACAGAATAAGCTATGTATATACACACAATATACCATGTTGTAGTACTGCATGTATTTTCTTGGTTCTTTAATGATTTTTTAATTTTTTTTGCTGCTGCTCTCATTATTCATTGTAGATTCCATTTTTATTGTTCATGAATTGATTTTGTCAGTATTGACCTCTTGTTTTGGAAATAGCACCAGCAGCACTGCCTTACCGATAAATCATCCTCGTATTGAAGTGAGCGACAAACAGAGAGATGTAAAGTCCGGGACCTGGGCAGGTGAGCAGGGATACAGATTTGGCCTCCACATCACTGCAGCACTTCACAACTAACCACTCACTTGGCAGGCTTGAATGTAAACTAAACACATACATTTGATACAATGGTTCTTTAGCATTACCTCTAGATGATGAGGGAGTACCATGATTTTCCACTTTTGGCAAGACTACAATGCCCCCTTGTGGCCACTCTGAGATACAAAATGTGCAGGTTTGACTAAATTCTCTGACTTTGAATTTGTGATAGACTGCAGCTTATTTACTACAATAACAATAGCCCACTTACAAGTACATGATTGCCATCTTCTATGATTTGTTTCCCACCAGTAAATTTCAACAATGGCTTCCTCACATGGAATCTCCCTCGAATATGCTGCCTTACCCAGTCTGACTGCAGGGGGCAGCACGGTGTTTTGCTCTGTGTGGTTTTTTTCTTTCGCCTTTTGCAGATAAGATGTAACTGATTAAAGTGCACAGATGTCTGAGCAGAGCCGTGTGATTGAGGGGTCTGATTCTTAACCCAGCTCTGTATGTCTGCGTGTGAAGTTCGCATTTAAGATCCCCATGCGCTTGTGCAACTTTCTTTTGGGGGATCTGGTTTAGATGAAGTAGTATCTCTGAATTGCACTTATTGCCTGTGAGCCCTGCGATGCACTGGCATCTAGTCCCCAGTGATCCCTGACTGGTGTCTTTTGTTTCCTGGGACAGACTTGCAGTGTTTCAAGAAGTGGTTATGTGGAATGGATGCCCCGTGAGTCTTACTAATCATGCCCTCCGTCCCCCTCCTCATTAAAGAGCTCCCTTCTCATTGGTGATGGGGCAGGGCTTACAGCTTGATTGGCACGGATGTAGCACGCCCACAGTCCACCTGCTGCCCTGCTGCTTCAGCGAATTCAAGCCACAGCACCCCCTTACCCCCCCCCCCCACACACACACACACACACACAATCTCTCTAATTGCCTCCAGCAATTTCCATCTGGCAACGCCGCTGACAAAAATGAGGGGATTACCAGTAAAAACAACAGAGCGGCTGTGTCTGTGTGGCTCTATCTGCCATCTGCACATACACACACAGACAGCCTGGGGACTTCTAAGCCAGAACGCTCTCATGCTAGTAGCAGTTTTGAATTTTGTTTTGCCTATGTTGGGAAATTTTGCGAAAGCCAGTGAAACATGACTGACTTTTACTCCTGGTTGCGCACTATTTACTCAATGCAGACCATCTTAACGTGCCACCTGCAGGGATGCTGGTACATCTCCCATCTTCTTAAGCAACCCGGCTTTTATGGGTCGTGATGGCAACCAGAAGCACAAACAGAGTATTACCATGCAGCAGACAAAACGCTGGCAACAGTGAGGATCAGGGGCATAAAATGTGCTTGTTTTCTTTTGCAGAAATAACCCACCTATGACGGCGTGCTCTTACCAGTATGTAGAGACACCCGTGTAGAATTTGATGCTGACCATGCAAACTGTACAGGGGTGCAGCAGGACTGGGAATCAAGGGGTTACCTGTTTTTTTTTTTGTCTCATACAAGGTCAGCTTGTTCTGTACGTCACAGGCACAGTCAGGTGTCTGGTGAAATGCAGGTTTGCAGCATGCATTTCCGCTGTGCTCTTCTGCTTTGTAAGTTGGAAGTAGAAAAAAAACAAAAATTGAAAGTGAGGAAATGGTTTTCCTTTGTTTGAGAAAGTGGTATCACAAAGTGTGTATCAGACAGAGCCAAGCGGTGTGACAAACCACCCACTAACTAACAGCAGAGCCTGCATGTCACCATGCTAATTTAGAGGTGTGTGATTATGAAATGCGCACTGTTAAAAAGCTGTGTTTAAGTCCTGGGGGAAGGGTCTGATCAAAGTCTCCCTCCAAAGGGTTCTGGCTCATCACAGGACAACCAGCTGAGGTCACTCTGCAGCCCACCTTGAGGTGGCCTCTGGGAATATGCTGACTGGCCAGAGGGGGCAGCTCAGAGCGTTAAACCTGTGGGATTGAGGAATTTTCTATCTCTAGCCTTACAGGTGATAAATCACCACAATATATTCCTGGCGTTACAACACCGGGTGAATAAGTGTGCATGATGAAGTGAATGATGCCGCTCTTGTTAGCTTTGTTAATGTTATTCTTGTCATTTTACACTAATACTGATGTTATTTGAATTTAAACCCAAAAGAAAAGGCGTATTTCATTCTGTACCTAAGTCACATTATGAATGTTTCCTACAGTATTGACGGGTCGGAGCACTGTACAGCTGGGTTCTTCACAACCCTAATGTTTATTCAGCCCGCTGCTCCCTCACATCGTCTCTGGCAATTAAAACTCCGTTATTCACTCACAGAATACGTTTTTCAGCGAAAAGCTGTCTCTTCTCCATCTCTTTCCAGATGACCGTCCACTCGCATCTCGTGCAGCCCTGACGCGAGCGGGACCTTCTCAGCTAGTCTCGCGAGACTCTATTTTTCCCCCCTTTTCTTTCTTTCCTTTTCTTTTTTTCTCGCGCATCTCCGTGGGGGGGTAGGCGAGCTGCGCTCCTGCTTACGTGCATAGCGGTACACATCCGCTGCGCTGTCTCCCCTGGTACACGCCTGTTCATGCTGCACCCTCGCAGGGTGACACGGTCTGTGTCGGACGGCTGTAGTGCAGGGCTGCCCCGCCACTCGCCGGCAAGATAGCGGTACAATCTTCCTCAGGGCTGGGTCTCAGAGTTCGCTTCCTCGGTGCAAAGTAACGCATACCTGCCAGTTTCCATTTTTCTTTCATTTGCAAAGCAAAAAAAAAAAAAATTAGGAAAACGAAGTTCATCCGAGCAAGGGTTTGAAGGCTGCAGTGAACATAAATGGGTAAGTTTTAAATTCCACCTTTCTGTAAATCTGGATTTAAGCTCATACATTTGTGAATATTTGTGCTTTTTACGTGTTGCGACCGTGATGGAGGCATGTTAATAAGCGATCGTTTTGTAGTGGCCGCAGATGGGTAATGAGAGGCGCTCCCCGTTTAGGCTGAGCGCTTCACTGATCAATTCAAGATGTTGACACGTTTGCATTTTCACGTTGCGGCCGGGACGCTGCGAAGCGTTGGAAGGACGGGGATACGCCGGGTTTGCATACGCCGACCTTGCATACGGCCATTAACTATCTTCTTTCATCTAATCACGCTATTCAATGTATTAATTTCATTTATTGGTCGTCTGGGTATGCATGATTTCCGCTCCATCACCGTGCATCTTGGGCTGGTAGGGCACAGGGGCGCCTGTCACTATTTTTTTCCTTTTTGGTGGCATCGTCGCTTGTTATATTCTCTCATGCGAGGTAACTGGTGTGACTAATTTAGCCCCCGGAGCTACGTTGCCTACGTACAGTAAGTATGTTGCTGCTTTTTTCCCCATTTCTGATTACCTGGTGAAGCCCCCAAGGCACTCTCTTTGCTTCGTCGCCCCTCGGACATTTTTTTTTGGGACAAACCTCAGGGAGGAAATGTGCACCGCACCGACGGGGAAATGCACATCCATGACAGTGTGTTTACATTATTAATGTGCACCAGCTGGTCTGCAGGATGCCCGTAAGTGCTTATCTGCGTGTGAACCTGCATCCTCCCCGCCGCCTGTATTTTTCGGTGGCAGCGCCGTGCGCGCGGTGACCCGCTTAGCCTGTGTCGTGCCTGCTTCGGTTGACGCTGCACAGAGCCACAGCATCGTACGCTTCCCGGTACATGCACAGGTCCATCTGCTCTCCCACGCCTCGTGTACCCTTAGTAGTTAAATTCTGTTGTGGTGGCTACACAACGCGAGCTCTGGAAACCCCTCCCAGCCCGCTTGCTGGGTTTGCTTTGGCTGATGGCTTATTTTGCAGGGATGGACAGTGCGGTACATGGCTGAGCATGAAGGGGAAGGTCCATTAGTGTTGCTGGGGCTGCGAGCTCTTTTCGTCTCCACACAGAAATAATGCATGCGCGTTAAAGCGATACAGTGACAGCAATGGGTTTCTGTGGGGGAGTCTCCCTACACGTCACCGACCCGTGGGGGGGGGGTCCCAACGCCCCCGCGCCCCGTTGCCATTGTCCTGGTGCAGGGGATGTGTCACTTCCTCACATTTGCAGAGGAAGGCCACACTAGCCCCCTGGGTGATCTCACACCTCCAGGGGTCTGGCTACTGGATGTATGCATGTCAAAGCTGAATGCTCTCTGGTGTTTCCTTCAGAATCCTACAAATACATAAGGGTGTCTGTGTGTCTGTCTGTGCGTGTGCAGGTCTGTATGTGTTTCTGTATGTGTACGTCTGAGTGGGTGTCTCTGTCTCTGAGGGTGTATATGTCTGTATCTCTGTGTCGTTACGCCTGTCTCTGTGTCTGTCTGTCTGTCTCTCTGTCTTTGGGTGTGTGTGTAGCTGTGTGTGTGTGTGAGAGCTCTGTGATGGACTAACATCCCCAATCTTGTGCCCTTGACTTCCTGCGATGGATTCCAGACTCACCTCAATCCTATACTGGATAAGTGGTTATGGAAGATGGAGGGATTCTTTGTAACGATTTAAACAAATCTGCTCTTAGTCTTGAACTCGATTTAATAATATTGATAAGGACAGAAATTACCTTACTGGGTGGATTACCCAGGGTTGAAAAGTGAAGCTCAGAGTGTAATTTACATTGCTGTGTGGGGATTCAGGATGGTCTGAATCAATTCTCTGAAGCTGTGTTCTCATTGGTTAATGTGGACGCCCTGATTTAGTCCCATCTGAAGAAGTGAGGTGCTGAAGGTGAAGTCGGTGTGCATGTGTGTCTGTATGTGTGTTTTCACCATCATGGGCTGCTCTCATCACGAGCATCATCAGCTCAATAAACAAGGCTCCTGATTGTAGTGTTGGCACAAGGTCCCAGCACAAGGCGCTCGCTTGTTTTGCCCTGTAACGGTTTTTGGTGTAAAATTCAGTCGTGCCCTGAAGGTCACTTCAAGCTAGAGTTCGTAGCCTTTGCCGCTGAGCAGGGATGCAGGGCCTGTTGTGGCCAGAGGATGTTGTAGAGCAGACTTCCCCTTTCCATAAAAAAACTCTCCCCTGAACTTCTGCATTTCATAGTCATTTCCTCTTTATTTTGTTCTTCTACATCTGATAATTGTGCAGCCTCAGTGGCTGTAGGTCCGTATTACTCAGGCAGCCAATCAGGTGACTATACTGCTCTCTCTGATTATTTGTGAGAGTGTCAGTTTTCCGCAAACACTGAGGGTTTGCGGTGGCCTTTAGATTCCCGGAATACTGGTGTGGGTTATTCAGTATGAATGCATCTGTGTAAACCCTGAACCTAAATGTGGAATGTGGGGGCAAGGAATTGGGACAGGGTGAAGACCTGAAGAGTACCGTAGGGTGTAGGCTCTAACCCACGATGTCATGATCCTATTCCTGGGTTCCAGACTGCATCCCTGCTGAAACGTATGCAGTGGTGCGTAGGTAGTGGTGCTCCTCTCAAGTCCTGTGTTGCTGTACGTCGCGCATCTGCTCACGATGTAGAGTCGCCGCTCGCTGCCTCACGGACCACAGAGCTAGAGATGATGGCCTTCTGCCCCTGCACCCCGACTCACTGAGCCACTTGATACCTCTGCACCTTCTCGTGGTCACTGTGCGAAGGCGTCATGGGGGTCTGTGCTTGCGGTGAGGTAGACCATGAAAAAGTTCAGGCTCTGTCAGTCTGGTTACCTCAGATGGGTGCGTATTCAACACAGTGTCATGGAGTCATGGTGACAACTTTTCATCTGCTAGGAGAGGACTGGCTTTAATGGTCATTTGTAAGACCAGACCAGGGGGCTGTGTCCTGTGTCCTGACAGCTGTCGCCGGTGGGGTCACTGCGGTAAGAGGTGGAGCTTGCCCGCAGTCCCATCACTTCCTGGAGGGTGGTATCGTGGGGAACAGTGGGGGCCTGTGCAGCGTGAAAAGGCAGCTGGCAACACTGTGGCAGTGTGCTCTTGCACAAGGGAGGTGCTCATTCCGCAGTGGCTGGGGGCGGGAGTGCACTGCACCTCCGCATGGCGACCTGCGACAGGGAGCCCCACATTCCAGGCTGCAGATGCATCACCCCCCCCCCCTCAGGCTTAAATGTGTCTTTCTTTAGCTCATCTGTATGCCTCCACAATCAAGCAGCGAGGCTCACAGACGCCCCCAGAAAGAGGAACAGTGGTTGGACAGAGTGCCCAGTGACAGGATCTGGCCAGATGTGGGGTGATGAGGCCTTGTGCAGCACTGCTGACCGTCACTGAGTGCTGGGCACAGCAGGTCGGAGGGTCAGAGAGCGCCGAGCAGCAGACCTGAAGGGCTTAACCTGAGTGTCAATTTGAAGCCGAACTGCACTGGGCTTGGCGACGCCCTTGTGTTTCTGTAAAGAGGGTGCCTGATCTTTACACGGGTGGGTCAGTTTTGCCGACTTCATATTCCTGCTGATGGCAGATTTATAACCTCTGGAGCTTCTGCAAGGAGCCAGCTTTTCATAAGAAGAGCAGGAAGAGGAAGTGAGGACACAGGAAGAGGAAGTGATGATGCAGGAAGAGGAAGTGATGACGCAGGAAGCTCTGGACTGCTGAGATTTATTACGGGTAGATCAGCTCCTCACTTGTCATTGGGGGATTGAGGTCGTACCATCAAACCCTCACACCGCTCCCCCACCCCCTATGCAGTGCACTGTGTGTAAATCAACATGCCCTTCTCCGGGCTGTGTAAATCCCCAGGAGAGGTGCCATGCCGGACAGTCCGTGCTCTGGTGGGGGGAGGGGAGTGACACAGCATGGGGGGGGGGGGGGGG
>JAABNX020000090.1:25156429-25184780 GCA_015163995.2 Mormyrus lacerda | reverse complement strand
CCCTTTTCCTCCTTACTTTATACTTTATTTCCCTAGTAAACCACCTAGGTTGCAATTTCCTAGATTTATTCTTGCTGAAAAAAGGTATGAAGTCTTCTTGCAATTGCAATAATGTGCGTTTAAAAATTCCCATGCCTCTTCAACAGTTTTGTTATGTAACTCCATCCAGTTCAGTTTCTAGTTTTAGTTTCATACAATTAACTTTGCTCTTCGGACACTAAACTTAACCTCAAATTTAACCATGTTATGATCGCATGCAGCATTAGCCTCAGTAGCTAGCCAGACGGGTTACCGCAAGACAAAGCTGGGTGATCAAATGAAGTTTAAAAAAAAAAAAGAATCAGTGTAGTTTTGATTTTTTTCTGTATGTTGTCATGTTTAAAAAGACCCAAAATTAGCACTGTAAGCGAACTACTTGATTACTATAAGCAACATATTTAAACATTATTTGTACAAGAATGATTCTGTGCCGAGCTTGTTAATCCATATAAGCAGTTGTCGGTATAACTGTGATCACTATAAGCCGTTTACACTGTGATTTTTATTTCTTGTCATGCCATTCAGATCTACTTCCAGTTCACACACTCAGATCACAAATAATGCTTGGGTCTCTTCTGTTATCCATGCATTATTATTACTTCTTTTTTTTGAGTTTATTGTTGTTTTATTTTGTGTTTGTGAGTTTGAAAGGCGGGATTATTGTGCTTAGACTGGGACCTGGTGCCGTGGAAAAGTGTCCAGAGAGTCACAGGGCCCTTTTCCATTGCACCAAGTACCATACTTTTGGTACTTTCCCTTTTCCATTAGCTTCCAGTCAAGTACCAGTCAAGTACCAGTACCTAAAGTTTCAAACCAACTGAGATACTTTTGGGTGGGACTTGCAAGCGCTTTCGTTATTGATTGGCTATGCAAGTAGCCTGTCTCTGAAACAATAGAAATCTGCGCACGCAGCATTATCTTCAGGTAGGTAGCCAGAAGCAGACGGGTTACCGCAAGGCAAAGTAGGGTGATCAAAATCGATAATGATTAAAAAAAAAAAAAAATTCCATATGTTGTCATGCTTAAAAAGACCAAAAATGAACACTGTAAGACAGCTTGATTATTATAAGTGAATTATTTAAACTGTATTTGTAGAGGGATGATTCTGTCCCAAGCTTGGTGATCCATGTAAGGGGTTGATCATTATAACTAAGATCACCATAAGCAATTTCCGCTGTATTTGTGTTTATGGGATGTTGCGACATACATTTTCACCAGCACATGCTGGCCTCTCATCCACCAATCCTGGTGATTATTGCAGGCAAGCTCGTGCATGAGAACTAACGTCAGCCATAGTGATGGAGTGTTACCCTTAGGAAGAGAGCCAACTCCTAAGCTAACTAAAAGTTGCTCTCAGCCACTTTCTGAATAGGTTTTAGGAAAGAATACTTGTACTTAAAAACTAAACTAAGGGGTAAGATAAAATGCTTTGTGAATATGGGCCCGGAATGTTGTTGATTACTTATTGTTCGATACACACATTTAGCACACATTCTTTTCTTAAGGGAGGAAACGGGACTTCAGAATATTAGGCTACACATCACTACTAACCTCTATACTATATCCTACGTAAATAAATTCCCAGATATCTATAGCATTAGTTAACAGGCACCTGGGCCTGTAGCCACAAAACATCTTAAGGCTAAAAGCAACTCCTAACTTGCCTGTTCAGGAGAAACTCCTAAAAATAATGGGCGTGTCAGTCCTTCATGTAGGACTCCTAATTCTTTGACTAAGTACAGACCTTGATTTACAAACCCAGGCTTTCTGGAGTGAGTTTGCAGATCCAATCATTTGCAATGTTTTTATTGTGTTCAACCTTCTTAAAGTATGACCTCTCTTGCATAACTTGTTCTTTTTGCATGGAATTCAGTCTCTTTCACCCCAGTAATATTTCTTGTCCATATTCCTGTTTCCTCTCAAAGTTTTTGCTCAGCTTTTGTCCAGTTCGATGCCTCATAGTTGAACGGAAAGAAATAAAAAGCAATGAAGCAGAGCTGTTTTTATGTTTTACTTGCACAAATGCAATTTCATGCTTTATTCTGCATGGATTGTAAGCAAGGAGCTAGCATTTGACGTCAGTAAAACCTCATTAGGCTTTTTAGGGTTACATTTTCACTGGGTGGGATTCTTGTTGGAGAACCAATAGATTAAATTTATGCTTTTACTAGTTTTACTGGTAAACATTTTGAGCCTCACTAGTAAACTAATAAGATCAAAAGAGGCTGTAACTAGTTCACATTTTGGCCTTCGATGAAAACTTGTGACAGGCTGAGTCGTAATGCTCATTGCAGTATTCATGCAGTTCTAGATCACAGCCGCCTTAATTACAGATTAGCAAGGTGCAATTAGCCAGCGTAGCTAACTTTTTAAAGTGGGAGGTGATTGGGGGCTGTGGAGGGTCTAAAAACGATGCCACGTCATACTCACTGGGGGGGGGGGGGGGCGTCTGGGTCTCGAACCTGACCCCTTGACAGCTGCTGGCCTCAGCTGCCTCGCTGTTTGTGTGTTTCAGATGGAGGTGGAGAGCATCAAGAAAGCCCTCTGCAAGTGATGGGGGATGGAGGGAGGACACAGCCCACCCGGCCCCACGGGCCACAGACTTGAAGACACATGACAGCCAAAACCTTCTGTGCCAAAAAGCAAACAAACAAACAAAGAAATCATGGATAAGTTGTGCCCCCTTACTGTTCTAATAGCTTCCTTTGTTTTTATTTGTTATAAACTCTGTCTGGGGAAATGTGGGGTGTCTGAGGGGACAGGGCCAGGCCACCCAGGCACCACGCGGGTTCCGGGTGCTGAGCCTCACTGGTACTGTTCCGTATCAAATGAAAGCAGCAGTTTCCCACTGGACTGCTGTCCCACTGTCCCATCTTTCCCTGCGCCTGGGGGTTCCTGCTCGTCTAATTTCTGTGCGGGGGGGCCATGGAGGGACTTGACACAAACCTAGCCCCACACGCGACCTCCATGGCAGCCGTACACCGAGGCCTTCTTGGTTTTCACCGTCCTTTGCTTTGGTCCTTATGGTGATGACAAGGTTTCATTTGCAAACTTAGTTATTTCTTGCAGAAATCTATTATATAAATATATATATAATTATATATACTTTTGTATTTTGATGTACTAAAAATGCAGTTATGTGTGGAAAATTTTATTAAAAAAACACACTAATTGTTTTTTTTTCTCATTTCTTGTAGCAGTTGTTTCTGAGGTCATGTGTTGTATGTTTACCTTGACAGCAGCCAAGCTGCTTATCAAGTTTCTGCCACCAGGTGTCACCCTAGAGCCATCTTTGCAGTCACATGGCTCTCCTAGAACTGGCACTCAGACACAGCTCAGACATAACTTGTGAATGGTCAGGAGGTCAGTGGGACGTAATAAGACAACACCGGCAAACGTTCACAAAAGAAACAGCAGCTGTTCATGCCAAACATTTGATCATGTGACCATAGTAACATTTCTGGTAAATCTTGGTCTCTGGTTTACAGTTGGGAAAAGGTGTTGCTTCATATCCAGTTGTGCAAAACTTCTGCAGCCAGTGAGGTTGCGCCTTACGCTCGGGGCCCTGAGAGCAAATTCCCATCACCGGTTCTTTGCACAATTGTGCAGCATAACCTCCACTTGAGCAGACATGCAGTCGCATGCGGAGAGTTAGCCTGTGTGTTATAATTTAGAGTTTAACCTGCATTAGCTCACAGGGCCAGGCCTGTGCACGTCCCTGCTGAAGCACACACTCGCAGAGAACACCAAAGCGTGCGCTTCAAAGAGTGGCAGTTATTCTCATCTGGACAATCCACAGCAGCCTGGGATTGAGCAAGAATGGCAGGATTATTGGGGGATGGGATTTGTGAGGACAGAACAGGAAAGGGAGAAGGTCAACAGTGCAGAAAATAAACATGGAAGATCCAGGGGGAAAAAAACAATGAACCCAACACTGATGGGTTCTGTACGGGACTTGGGGGATAAAGACACACATTTGAACACTACAGCATGAAGAGCCCCTGTAGCCACAGCTGAGCCTGTCTTCAAGATGGCTGGGGGGGCACCCCTTCACCTGAGCCAGCATACACACAGCAACTCAACAGCCCGGCATCCTGGCCCTATCAGGAACAGGCAATTGCCCTTTACTGTGTTTGTAGTGGGTGAGGGTGCCCACAGAGACACAGGCTCGTCTAGCATGACCAGCCACATGCCCCAGTCACTGTGGAGATGACAGGGTGATGTCATTTATCGAGAGCGCCACAAGTACCCGGCATGATGCCAGAGGGCGCTCGAAGGGCACGGGCGCAGCTGGCATCGCAGATCACGCGGCACACTGACCGACCCCAAACCACTCTGACAGCAAACCTGCAGACGTCAACCAGTCAGCTGCTGGGAAAAGGCATAGGCATCTCATGGACCACAGAGGGTGTCTGGAGAACCAGGAGCAGCAGGGGTAGCACCTCTGGACGTCACTGGCATAGGCACGGGGACACTGGGACCTCAGCTCTATACACCTCCGTCCTCATTAGAGTGCGTCTGTGGCTCACCGGGGTTTGCAGCAGTAAAGAAGAGAAATAAAACGCAATTTTATATAGAAACATGAGCACACTAGACGTGCTGACGCTGCTGTTTTGATTTTCCTAATCACGATCTGCTTAGTTTCATACTTATCTAGATACAGGTTTATTTGCTTTTAAAATGCACTCCCAGGGAGGTGCTGTAGACACTCCAGCCTTGTCTGAATAGCTCAGTCCCAATGTAAATGTGTCCATTTTCACCACGTCCACCGCTGGACATGTTTTAACAGCCCTCAACATTTCTGTGCTTCAATGACAATGTTAATATTGTTTAAATGATTCAGTGGCATGTCTTTGTGTGCCGTTGTTTTGTGGCTATTGAACCTACCCGTACCTAGGAATGACTAGGAATAATCTTTCTGACTGGGTGTTTTTTTTACATGCATATTTCTGTCGGCCCACATGTACCGGCTCGCTAAACAGAAATGCAGGGACTCAGCCAAAACACAGTGTCTTCCCTTTATCGGGGTATGATACTGTCTTCTCAAAAGGAAGTGCTGATAGGGACACAAACAAAAACATTCACTGATCTGAAATATTGGCTGGGAAAATAATTTTTTTGCTGCCGAAGTAATCTTTTAAAGATATCGAGATTGTTTTGTTTTGAAAAATATTAATTAAAATGTAGAGGGCTGCGCCAGAGTTCTATATTTTGTTCCCACGAGATAAACTAAAGCTGACTTTAAACATCTCAGAAAATATCGATATTAATCACCGTCCATTCCGTCGCGACGCAATGAGAATTCATGCCTGCAAAAAAAAAAAAAAAAAAAAAACTGTTTATATGCGAGATGAATAATTCGACAGCGAAATACACATAAACTCTGCCGGGCAAGTCCTGACAGACACCGGAGAGGAATCTCATAACATTCCCAACATCTTAAGCAGGAACAGACACTCGTTTCCAGCGCTTGGGATCCGTCATCTCAGCGGCCGGGTGGGCAGCCTCTGCATGGCTCGGCACATCGGTTGTACGTCTTTATATTTAGCGCGGCGTGCCGATAGTGTTTCAGAGCAACCTGCCAAGATTTGGAGGGGAAAACAGCTCGAGCTCAACAGACTTACTTTAAACACAAGCTTTTAACCCAGAACCTGCTGAGCAAGATTTACAAAAAACAACATTAATATGAGTAGCGTAAATCGAATGCAAAAATCAGTGTTACCATGAGCATAATATGAACAATGCTTACTTACGCCGTATATCCCCCTCTGTGCGCAGGAGCGCCAGCAGCGCTCACATGGCAGTGAGGCTTAGCCAAAGCGGCTACGCATCTTCCGCTTTCGCCGCACGGGTCACCGCTGTCCGAGACGCGACGCTGGGACCCTTTCTGCCGATTATCCGGGTCGCATAAAGCTGACTGGCGTGGCTTTACGCAGCAGTCTGTTAAACTTTGGAGTTTACATTTGGAAGAGTGAGTGGGGCGCAGTAATTAAGGAACCTGTGACAAAGGAGCCCGGAAAAGCTACACTGCGCTGACATTACCTCGCCAGGTGAGCGGTGTTGACTTTTCTAGGGTATTGTGGGAGATATTTCATACTTGTTTGATTTTTTTTTTTTTGCGTAATTGCATAACGATCCTGGACCTATAAGTTTTTTTCCCCTCCGAGAGGGCAAACTAGTTAAAACTGGACCGAGCAGTTAAGATAAGATACCTGACCCGAGAATAATTGAGATGCGCACCGAGATGATTAAGCAGGAGATGCGCGGCGGCGCGGAGACGCGCCTCCCCCGGCGGCAGGTGCTCCCACCTTAGACCCAGTGAGCCCTTTCCGGTGGACCAGCGGCGCTTATCCCCCAGACAGACAGTCGGGAAGGGTAGAGCTCACTAGAGGTGCGGCTTACCATGGAGATCTCTCCCTGCCAGCCAGCAGCAGAGCCCGGGGGCGATCATGCACCCGGTATACTGATGGCTGCCAGCACGGAGAGGGCGGATGTTACCAGCCCCAGCCAGCTGCCCAAACAGCGCTCGCTGCGGGCTGTCTATGTTCTCAACGATGGGCTGAAAGCCGTGGCCGCCAACAGCCCCGAGTCGGGCGCCCTGCAATGCCTGCAGCGTGCCTGCGACGCCGAGAGCGCCATCCTCACCACGGTGACCTTTGGCCGGCTGGATTTCGGCGAAACCACGGTGCTGGATACTTTCTACGACGCGGGTGAGTGTGACAGCTGGCCTGGGCACATCGCGCTCTGAAATATGCTTGGGAAATGGCAGCACCAGGCAAAGGTCTGTCCCCTGAAATTTTTCATAACTTGTACATTTTATCAGCTAATTGAAGTCAAACATCTTTAAAACAGAGCAATTAAGCTCGTGTTCCCTACGTGGTCAAATGCGGCACGTCCAGTGCCCCATCCCATTTTACAAATGTTGTTTCATTTTTACAGTTCATTTTAAATACTTCGGAAATGTACATAAGTAATATGTCTGATGTTTCAATGTGCCTGATTGACTTTGTATTCCTCAGTTTACTGAAGGAGGCTCTGGTATTCTTCTATACGTTTTTGACAGCTGTTTTACCTATTCACATACATTTTTCTTACACGTTTTAAGTAATTACCAATTACAGTTATATTTACTGCATGAACTAGATCACATAGGTCTAGTATTTCCAATAAAAAGCAATGTATTATACTTCACTTCTCTGGTCTAAAAATACAGATCTGGTACTTTTGCTATTTTCCTGTGTTTTTCCTAAACAAAGGACATTTTGACTGCAGCTGGACCAAAGGTTTCGCAATGCACCAGTAGATGGTAGATGATCAGTTGCTGATATTGGAGCTATTAATTATATAACACAAAATAAACGTAAATTTTAAAACAGCCTATAGTAGGCCTATATTAAGTACAAATATGACTTTGATGCTAATGACTTTGGCCGTGTGTTTATCGCCCGTTCTGCACCTGGTGCAGCTGCTACCGGCCGGATTGTCAGCGTCTGTAAACCTACACGCCGCTTGTCCGAATGTGGCCCTATTTATAGGCAGTGGCGACTCACGTATTGAGCCTCACTGGTGTTTATGCACCGTGGGTCTGATAAAGAGCGGCGCTTCCTTTTAAAGCACACGTGCAAACAGACAGGTCTTCGTCAGGTACTGCACTGCATGGATTGCCAAGCAGGTGATTTGTGCAAGGAGAATCTGTGCACGTGGGTCTGGAGTTTTGTGTGTGTCTGCCTCATGGTACCCCTCCCCCCACCCCTCTAGACATCGCCGTGGTGGACATGAGTGACGTATTCCGACAGCCGTCTCTCTTCTACCACCTGGGTGTACGGGAAAGCTTTGACATGGCCAACAACGTCATCCTGTATCACGACACGGACCCTGACACCGCCCAGTCACTCAAGGTGTGTTTGTACAAGGCTACACACCCCCTGACCCACACACACACACACACACACACACACACACACACAAAGGGTCAGGGTGCTCATTCACTCTGATGAGTATGGAGCCTCCTCAAGGATCCAACCTCAAGTTGCTGCTACTTTTTGTGACATGCTGACACAGCGCTGTTTTTGAGATGTGGGGTTTTTTTGTGAAGCTTATTTTTTTAGGCATCTATTTGAAGGAATACTAATAGTAATAATGGAAAAAAACAGCAGGTTTGGACCCTATGCAGGCTTTATAGCAGGCCTTAGATCAGTGTCCAGTACAGGTTTGCACCCATGGATTGGTGGCCAGCGTCAATCAAAACACTTAATCCAGGGGTGGCCAGTCTTATGCAGAAAAAGCTGCTGTGTATGCGGGTTTTTGCTGCAATTCCCAAATAGGCTCTATTCACACAATGTATGTGACAGGGACATTATACTGGCAGTCCAGCTTGCGGTTTGTGGGGTCAGTAGCTAAACTGAAAACCAAATTGAAACGGTGATATTGTACTGAAAAGCTGCGAATTTTCAAGGGTTTTTTATAAAATGAGTAAGAAGGCAGTAACACCTTTTTAATCATGATTAAGCATTTTAAGAAAACCCTTTGTTTTATTATCCCAGGGTTGTCTACTCGCATGCATCTGGTGTGACACTCATGCTCTCTGACCCTCACATTCATGCAAGAAATCATACAGCAAATCTGTACTATTCCATTCTAAAGCTAAAATTAGCTACATTAAAAGTGCATACAGACTATTACAAGTTAATAATACTGATACATGTAGATGTGTGTGCAGACTTGTCTGAAATTGAAAATCTGTGTCAAATGACAGCTGAGCAAAGTTGGTGACACTGATTGTCCAATACTACACAATAGTATATTTAAAGTAATATGGCCAAAAAAGAAGATGATTTTTCAATAATTGATTGAAGTTTAACTAAGAAAACTAAATGTACAGGAAGGTTTATGTGTCAGGGCAAGGGAAAGGGAACCAATGCACTTATTCTGGGCTGACTGGTAAACGTGTTCAGGCTCTGTATTTCAAACAGTGCTCTTGATCCCGTCATGACGTGTCAAAAGGCATGAGAACTATTAGCAGTAAATTACTGGGATGAGCTTTATAAGTATCTTTAAATTTGGCTGTGAACGCGGAGTCAGACTTGGATTTAAAAATGCATTCATTAGCACAGACGTGACATTAGCCAGGGTGCTTGCTTTCAGTAGTAAAAAGCCTGTGTCGGTTTAATAACCATTATTAGAAATTTGTCTAAATAATAACACGACACTGAGTAGAGTAACATGTGTTTAATAGGCTGACGGGCATCTTCACTCTAGACGGCCAAGATGCCTCTCCTTGGATTGTGTCCTTGATTATTTGTGATTAATCTATTAATAATAAAGATAATCTTATCTTTAAACGGTCTCTATTTGAAAATACATTAAGTAATTTATATTGTATAAATTTACTTCAGTCTAGATCTTAGTCTACATTATAAAATAATTACCCTGTTTTCCCTGTGAAGCGTATCCTGGTCCATAGGCTACTGGCCTTTGTTAACATCATGTCGATTGAAGTCATGTCGAAAGTGTGTTTTAAACTGAGATATGCTGCACAGGTTTTTCTCATCCAGCTTCTCTTTAAAAAGAAGAAAACACCACAAAAGGCAAAATAGTAACAGTGTATTAAGAACTAATGAGAAAAATGTAATGATAACAACAGGAAACATTTAACAGATTGGGCATTTTTGAGGTGAGAAAACAAATTTAAATCTATTGATAAGAGAATAGAGAAAATACAACCTCTTTATGGTGTATTGGTTTAACTCTGACAAAGGAGTGTGGCACTTCTGTTAAAAGATAGATGACATGAAAGATTAAAGACTGTAAAAGAGAGTCTTCTTGTCCGGCTTTTGGACAAGCGTATAGGAACTGGAAGTCGATTTGCCAGTGTACGAGAATCCGGATGATGAGAGTGCATAGAGCCTATTATATTACTAATTAGAAAACTGATTGGCTGAAGAGTCTTCACACCTGGGTCTGAACAGCTGACCTAAAAGGTTATCCCAAAATCCTGCACACACACTAATGGATAAGATTGGCCACACCTGATTTATTACATCGAATCATTATCCCAAATCACGCCAAATCAAGCATGGCTGGAAAAGCTGGATTTGCAAAGATGCTCATTGTTGGGTTCTCTCTCATGGCCCTAGATCAGTGTGCACACAGGTTTGGACTAGGGCTGCCTGATATTGGGGAAAAAGATCACCTTGCAATATTTATTCTTTCTGCGATTATGGGATTAAAAAAAAATTAATTTGTTCAAGTCATCTAATTAGTGGAAGTTGTCATTAATAAAGTGGACAGTCTGACTTACGTAGAGCTCCGTTGTTCGGCTGGACCACAAATCCATTGCTGCATAATATTGTACCGCTGAAAGTTCAGTTTCAACTTCTGCCTTGCATTTCGTGTACAGCTTCAGGATGGCAATTAGTGAAAAATAGGTCCTTGGCGGTATTATATACTGCTTGCCAAGTGACCAGATCATGTTTTTAAAACCCTCTTTGCTGACTGTGTTAATGGAAAGTTATCATATTGGTTATTTCTTACTGTCGTTTGGAACCTCCGTATCCATAAACCTTTAAATTGACCTACATTATATTAGACAGACATTTATGGATTGTTTAAGAATAAGAACAGTGTGACATTTGTAAGTTTAGCAAAGTGTTGTCCACGCCGCTTAAGTTAATTTGCATTGCTTCACATTGCAAGTGCGTACATCCTGATGACGATGCCGGCACGATATATCATGCAGCCCTAGTTTGGACCTTATGTGGGGTTTAAAGCAGAGGTGCAAATGGAGGGGATACAGGGGACACATGTCATCCCCAGTTATATACGGATCCTGATTTGCCCCCCACTTTTGAGAAGAAAAAAAAAAAGAATTGCAGGTAGTCCACAAGTTATGAACAAGATCCTCTTCCTAGGTTTCATAAGTCAAATTTGCAAGTAAATCAGAAATATAACAAAACGGCACATAATAATAATAATAAGTAGTGATTATTATTAAACTGTAATAATAAAAGAAATTACGTACTGTATAGTACAGTACTTCTGGGTGACAGACCACTAAAGGCAGGCAGTGTTTTCATAAGCATCACAAAGCACTGCATGCATTCATTATCACGGACCATTGTATTTAAACCAAATTTTTTAAGTAATATGCTTTAGGGCAATCCATTCGTAGGTATGAGTTTTCTGTAAGTCCAATGTTGTATAATAAGTAAATAACATCCCTAAATATGGTTGGATTTCTAAACGTTTCAACTCATAAAACATTTGTCGAACACAAACTACTCACAGCTTGTGATTGCTGCAGGTAGGAGTCCACACACACACGTTCCCACTCCCGTTATCTCTGTTTGTTGGTAGACAGAATAAAGTGTGCTCATTCCTATTAGCCTACAGATACACACAGCTTAAAATATAAATGTACACAGTTTAAAATGCTCCATTTCTGTTATGACCTACCGATTTAATGAAGGATAACTCAAACATGGATTTCACTTCGTAAAATATTATATTCAAAAAACATATACATTGTCCTGGGTGCAGTTTTGGTCACATGGACAAAAGCAGTATGCGGTACAGAAAAAATGCAATCCGGGAAAAAACAAATATCTATCATAGTGTTATTTCAAATAGCAAGCAATGAAAGTAGGCAGAAATTCTATATATCTATATATCTATACCAAGTCTATTTTGGATGCAATTATAAACATATTTTTGTCCCATAATTCTTCTTTGTAACTGCAACTAAGCTAAAGATTTCATTTAATTTTGACATAATATGAAATTATGTATGTTAGAATTAAGCAGTAGATCTATGAATGTGTCCTCATACTGTATAATATGTAACATTACAATGTATTTATACTGGGGATCAGTAAATGTGAACTTCCAACACACTTTAGAGAAGGATACATGTTGTTTAGGTTATTGTCCAATGGGCCATTTGTGGATGATTGGCAATACCAGACAAAGACAGAGAATGTATGTCAACCAGCGTCTATCTAAACATTTAGTGTAGAGAACCATTATCCCAAATCACGCCAAATCAAGCATGGCTGGATAAGCTTCTAAGATCATTCTTGGGTTCCCCCCACTTCAAAAATCTCTCTTGTGCTCCTAGTTTAAAACAGTCCTTAGATCAGTGTGCAGTACAGGTTTGGACCCTTGTGGGGTTTATAGCAGGTCTTAGATCAGTTTGCAGCACCGGGTTTTAACATCCTCATCCCCTTAAGTACAAGCTGTGCGCTGGATGTGTGTGACCTTTAGAGGGACATGCGTATATGCACAGAATTTCGTCTGGAATGCAGGGCTCTCTCTCTCCTACTCCAGCCTGGCCGCCTCCTGTTTTCTTTGCGTGCAGAAATGAATGTTCCCCAGTGCCCTGCTGCATTTACTTCCTGAGAGTCTGACCTTGAGCTGTCCCTCATGACAGATGTGACCCCTCCCACACGAATTTCTGCCCAAGGCATCCCCAACCTCCTGATTACGGTGACATTGCTGCTCCTGTCCAATAGGAACATACTGTAGCGTTAAATTGAGGGTTCTGTCACAGCAGTGATTCCAGAAAAGGACCACCTGACTCCCATGCCCTGGTTGTCTGCCGTTTGCATGCTTTTCATCATCATTGAGTTGCATCACTACATGCCACCACAAAGATAAAGATCAGTTTGTAGCTGTACTATGCACAGAACTTGCAGAAAGCAACACTGGTGGTGCCTGACCTGCCTGTTACCTGTTTGGTCACAGCCAGGTAGTTTTACTTCGTCGCATGTAGTAGATTTCAAAAGAAGGACCTCAAACATGGTGAGAACATCATCAATTGTGTGATATTACTGGTAATGACTAACCTCTGAGCTCCACAGATCTGTAGTGAAATTCATGTCAGTGATGTTACTTGTTAGATTCGGTGAATGTGTATAGCAACATGTGACCAAATCACTGAGACATCCACAAATTAGTGCCGACTTGGGAAACTGTAATAATGTGGTAAGTGGTGAATGAACTAATGAAATTCCTTGTTTTCCACTATTGAATATGGTTGATCATCCAGTGCAGCCATTTTCTTTATTTTATGCCTCCGGTGCTGCTGACTTTGAACTCTGACTAAATTCTAAATATCGGACAGGAATATCAGCCTAGGTCGACACATAGTACTGATGTTGATGTCCTGATTTCTTTCTAATGGAATGAAAATGTTAACCACAATATGCTGCATCTGTAGTGTATCTCTCATGTGTTGCTTCCATGACTGTGGAATGTACCATTCGGTGTGTCTGTGCTAATTGTCTGATCTGTATCCCTCTTTTTAGGACATGGTGACTCAGAAGAACACAGTAAGTATCAATTTGAAGTAGGATCCAAATTTACTCTTTTCTGTCTGCTTGACCAGCAGTAAGGAACAGTTATATGTATGAGTAATAGTGTACAGAATGCTGGCAATGGCTCCAGGGGACCTGTCATCTAACCTCAGCAGTGCCCTGTTTTATTAATACCATCAGTTCCTGGATGATCCTTCCTATCGTTGGTCAGCTCTACCACTGTGCATCCTAGACTAGGCCACCTAAGCCGGTAACAGCTGGTCAAGGTTTAATGGCAAGTGAACTACAACTGTTGCTATGCTGATAAGTTTGCCTGGATCGGGGGAGGGGGGAGCTTTGGTTGTCATGGATAGGTATGTGGTAGCTACAGCAACTGGCCAGATTCCATGCCCGTAGCCAGTTGGCACCAAGAGGAGATCCATGATCCAAGATGTTGTGACTATGGGGGGGGGGCTCAGAGGAAGTTCTCTGTGCCCTGAAGCAACAGGAGGATGCCTTCTCTGGTTACCTTACTGTGATCCAGGCACTATTCTCTCTAACGTCAGCCAGATACGTTATAATCCTACAAGAAGTAAGAAATGCATCATCGTCACTTTCCCGTGGTGATGGGAACTTGTTTATTCTCTGCATCAGCTTGATCCCTGTAGCCATTAAGAAGGTGATCCTGTCAGACCTAAGCCTCACCTCTACAGGAAGCATATTATGGCTGATCCCCCAGTCACCAGTCTCCAGGTGTAATATGTGCACCCTGCATGAAGCTCCATAGATGGAATCATCCCTAAACAGTGAGATTTTGCAGTGCATTTGTAGCCGTAGTGGTGACTGTGTCCCCTATCTCCTCCCCTCTTTGCTCTCCTGTTGTGGTAATCAAGTTTTCCACCATGGGTGTAGCTCATTCAGAGGTTATGTCAATGCCTTGAGGGGCTTAGACTGCAGGAATTCCATTAAATCTCTTTTGTTGATGGACAGTCTTTGAACCTTGTTTTGCCATTTTCATTGTGGCTCTCCAGTCGTTTAAAATCCCTGCATATGCAGTTAAAAAGACAGCACTTCCATGTCAAGGGCAGAGGTGCCAGTTATAGGAGTCGAGAGCAGATCCCTGATCTTCCATAGAGCTTTGTATGATGGCAGCTTCACTGACCCAGCTCTTGTCTGACCCAGATGGACATGATTTGATGAAGTCATGCCAAGGCAGTTCTTCAACATGGTGGCCCAGCACTTGACGGGTGCTGTTCAAAGCTTCCCGTTTTTTTGTGCAATCTCCCCCCCCTCATCTGGTCTCTCTCTCTTGCTATCTGGAGTAGGCCGGAAAGCTGTCCACCATGGGCTTTCCCTGGGTGCAGCTGCCTCCAGAGTATCGCGGCTCAGGCTTGAGAAACAAAGTATGTGTTGTCCTGTAGCAGTGCATGCTGGGTACTTGCCTATGGGCCATGATGCTGGTATGCTTGATTCCCATAGCCTGCCCCATTTTGCTGTTTCTGCATGGAGATTTATTATTTATGAGTGTTAGTAATATTAATAATGTTTTTGTAGTTACAGTGCCATCTGTATCTTGTGTAACTAGACGTCTTAATACAATTCAATGTTGTACTTGTAATAAGCACTAAAACAGGAAACATGTCTTGAAAACACTATTTGGTGCACAATTAGTACTGTAGCTTTTTAGTTTTCACCGTGTTGAATATCATCTTTCCACTTACTCTAACCTCGGGCTTTAGGTCTTGTTCAGAAATTATAATAATTTTATATCTGAAGTCCCCCCATCTGCATCCAGCTTCCACCAGCTTTACTGTGGTAACTTGATCCCCACTATCGAATAGCGTGACCTCCTACATTTATGCACTGGTACGCCAGGCCCTCTGGGTGTGCTGTGTGCTAGTTTCAAACTGAGCCATTCACAGCCCATCGTGCAGACCCTATATGAGATGTGATGACGATTTGTCATTTTATATCACCACGCAAGACAGAAGACAGTGAAAACTAAAGCCACATGTTATTCATATGAGGATGTCTGGTGTTGCTAGTGTGCTTGCATGGGCTATATTGTGTTTCACAGCATGAAAGAGGCTTCCAATAACAACTGGGTATGTATGGTTTTCAACAGTCCCAAGGCAAGTGATAAAATCTAGCCAAACATTATTTTTAGAGCATTAATAGTCTGGAAAACGTTTTTTGTCTTTTGGCTGTTTACACTGTCCCACAGTGCCCTCCTTGATTTTGCCCCCGCAGCATCCCCACTGGATCACTAGATTGGCCCCAACAGTTGGGTGCAATCGTTTAGGTGGACTTGACATAGACTCTTTGAGAACCAAAGCCATTAGCCTCCCCTACCCCCACAGGCATCCAGTGGGAACTACTACTTCATCCCCTATGTGATGACGACCAACCATGAGTACATGTGCTGTGAGAATGATGCCCAGCGCCGAGCCTCAGAGTACATGCAGCCCAGCTGGGACAGCCTGCTGGGGCCACTGTGCCTCCCTCTGGTGGACCGCTTTACCAGCTTGCTCAAGGACATCCACGTCACCTCCTGGTAGGTCGGAGCCTCACGTCGGGTCGGCTGGCACACGTGGGAGTTGTGGAGTTTGCATGTCTAACTACTTCCTGCCAACGTGGCGAGGTGCTCACATCATGTGCTTCTGAAGAAATTAATTTTCCATTAGCCGACTCAACTCAAAGACCAACAAGTGCTTAATTAATTGGCAGGGCTGCTTTTTATTTCCTGATGGTCTGTGTTTACCCACTGTTGACATCCAGCCTGGTGTTGTTTACCTGCTTCGGGGAGCAGCGTCTTGAAAGAGGAGACGTGAGCCACAGCAGGATGGGAGCCTGGCTGGTACAGCTCCCCGGAATGCCCATACCACCTTCTTTAGCCTGAGTAATAAATGGAATACTCCTCCTTTCCCTCTCCTGTTCCCTACCATTGTTATCCACTCAGTGCATCATTCAAGGACACGCTACTGAATGATATCCGAAAAGCCCGGGATAAGTACCAGGGTGAGGAGCTGGCCAAGGAGCTGGCCCGGATCAAGCTCCGCATTGACAACACGGAGGTGCTGACCCAGGACATTGTCATGAACCTGCTCTTCTCCTACAGAGATATCCAGGTATGACCCGAAGATTCTGGCTTTTATTTGCACCCTCCTCTGTGCTGTGACCTCTGACCCTCGTCTCCATCAGGATTATGATGCCATGGTGAAGTTGGTGCAGACCCTGGAGATGCTGCCCACGTGTGACCTTGCAAACCAGCCCATGATTCAGTTCCACTATGCCTTTGCACTCAACCGGTATGGATAACGCGCATTATCATGCATGCTCATACACCATCAGATATCTCGTAATGTGAATGCTCACCCTCGGGTTTACTTGGTCTGGACACTTCTAATGTAAGATGGTGGTTCCCCATTCTGGGATGGGGCCTTTTGTGTGCAGGAGGAACAGCCCGGGGGATCGGGAGCAGGCTTTGCGCGTGATGCTGCAGGTGCTGCAGTCATGCGATCACCCCGCCCCTGACATGTTTTGCCTGTGCGGTCGGATCTACAAAGACATCTTCCTGGACTCTGACTGCAAGGACACCAAGAACCGAGACAACGCCATCCAGTGGTATGAGGCGTTCCCACACCCATCCCGACTCACTAGAGTTCTCTGCTGTCCACGGCATGGCACATGACCCTCCTGTCCTGTTATCAACGCCCCCAGGTATCGCAAGGGCTTCGAGCTGCAGCCCACGCTCTACTCTGGGATCAACCTGGCCGTGCTGCTCATTGTGGCCGGCCAGCAATTTGAAAACTCCATCGAGCTGAGGAAAATCGGTGAGCAGTCGTGGCGGGGACACCTCCACTTTCTGCCACCTCTGAGGGTCTGACTTGTGTGTCTTACCTTGCCACCCCTGGCTGCCTCCCCAGGTGTGAGGCTGAACAGCCTGCTGGGTCGAAAGGGCAGCCTGGAGAAGATGAACAACTACTGGGACGTAGGCCAGTTCTTTACCGTCAGCATGTTAGCCAACGACATTTCCAAGGCAGTGCAGGCGGCTGAGAAGCTCTTCAAGCTCAAGCCCCCCATCTGGTACCGGTTCATACTCACATGCTCTGCCTTGCACTGCTTTTGGACTCCCTGGGACCAGTGTGGTATTTGTTTGTCCTTTAAATTTAAATGACTTTATTCAAGTAATTATTGGGATACCAAAGCAGGTGGTGTTGGAGGTGTGAATCAGGTCCTAACTAAATCATGCTCTGCAACACGGAGTCCAGGTGTGAACGTCTATTCAAAAACAACTTGGACAGAGTTCAGGATTTAATCAAAGCCATTCAGGTTGGGTACGGTGCCTCAGGACACACCATCAGGACCTTTCCCAGGGGCTGAGACATTTCATATGTAGTGCTTTACCACCTTCTGCTTACAGCAGCACTGCGTGTTTTCCAGGTACCTTCGTTCCGTGGTACAGAACCTGCAGCTGATCCAGCGCTTTAAGAAACAGAACCTGGAGCACTCACCCCAAAGAGAGAGGCTTAACTTCTGGATGGACATCATTGTGGAGGCAACCCAGGGAGCCACCAACGGGCTGCGATTCCCGGTACTGACAGTCTCTATGCTCTACCGATACCGTGCAGCTGCTCCAGGCGTGGTATCATACTAATAATCACATGGTATCTGCAGCGCATGTTGTATCTGATGATACCATCAGACTGCGGCTGATTACACCATTCAGCTGGTGATACAGCATATTTCAGCATCTGCGCCCAGCCCAAGCAAGGGTTCAGCCTTGCTGCCTCCTCTCTCTCCCCTCTGCCAGGTGCTGATCCTGGAGCCAACCAAGGTGTACCAGCCTTCGTATGTGTCCATCAACAGCGAGGCGGAGGAGAAGAACGTATCGATCTGGCATGTGTCCCCAGCAGAGACGGTCAGGCCCCCCTACCCGCCGTCCTCTCTCTGTCCCTGCCCCTAAGCCTCACATCCACTATGATTCAGTACCAGTCACCTTTCTCACACTGTAATCTGATAAAACTGATGTCCAATGCTAACTTGCCAAACTGATATGAAGAGCTGTTTCTTTCACACTAGCAATGGTAATACAGTAGCAATGGTAGTAGTAATAATAATAATAATAATAATAATAACAACATTAAACAGATCACTGTAATTCTCACATCTTGTCTCTCCCTCTCCCCTCCGCTTCCTCACTTCTTCCCTTGCTTTTTCTCTCTGAACTCATCCTGGGACCCAGAAGGGCATTCACGAGTGGAATTTTACGGGCACGTCCATCAAAGGCATCAGGTAGACGCTTGGTCTCTAGCACTGATCTGATGGGAGCTTGCGGTCATAGAGGCCCACAGGTCAAGCTTGGCGGGAGAATCAGACTCCAGCTGACTTCAGCTTGCTTAGACTATAGATACTGATTCCTGTTAACCTCACACCCTGATATGGACAATAAGCATATTAGCTGATAGAGAGTATTAATGCATGCGCATGATCTTTCAGTTGCACTGATGCTCTTTGTGTGATATTTAATCATATTAATTGAAATGTAAACATTACAATTCAGGAAAAATCATGCATTAAATCACGTAGGTCTGTTTCTGTGTGTGTTTATGGCTTACAGTTTGTGGGTTGGGGTTTCGCTCAGGGTTTCTGGGTTTTCTCTTACATGCTAGTTGGGAGTTTGATGTTGCTCAGATGCTGTTTATGGGTTAGAATCCTGTTAATTTAGTTGGTAAAAACTGGTTCAGTAAGCAGTTTAGGTTTGAATGTTGAGATCCTCGAAAGACCCCTTGGGAAAAACAATGTTTTTGTTGCTGCCATCTGAAATAATCAGATAATGATTTAGTATTGGCCATAAAATGTCCTCCCTTTAAGAGTGGGAGGCGTGGGAAGATGGATCGTGGGGCAGAGCTAGCTTGTTGTGGCCTCTCAAGTTACTGTCGGTCGGGACAGATGCTTTCTGAACTTTGACTGGTTTTCCTGGTTACCATGGGCTGGCACACGCAGCCCTATTTATTGTTCTGTTAGACTGAGACAGTTACCTATCAGCCCATTTGAGTTTAATAAAGACCTTTAGTTCATAGAGGCTCCATACTTTTAGTGCCTCCTTATAGCTCGCACACACCATTGCCCTTGGCTGATGTGCATGAGTACACAATGGCTTCTGTTTGGAGATACACTCAGGACCAGATGGTAGCCGCCTTAGCTATTGAGGTTAGATAGAGACCATGAGTGGGCCTTTATCCACCAGTCCTGTCTCTGATGGCCCCTCCCTGTGCTTTCCCTCTTCAGTATCTCCAAGTTTGACGAGCGCTGCTGCTTTCTGTATGTCCACGACAACTCAGACGATTTCCAGATCTACTTCTCCACTGAGGACCAGTGTGGCAGGTGACCCAGATCCTCATTGACGGGTTCAGCTGAGAGTGGGGTGGGGAACAGATGGATTTTCTTCCGGTTAAAGGAGATGTGATATTGTTTCCTTAAAGTGCAGCCCTATACTGAACACCTGGCCAGTCCCTTTAAGTGTGTTCAGCAACCCTGTTATCGTCTTTGGCTCCTTGTGTTGAATCTGCACCATCTGTTGAGTTGGCCTTTAGGGCTCGAGTCTGGGCTGAATGGTTGTCTGGTTTCTGCTTTGGATTTAGACGGGATGTTCAGTTAGTAATTTAACTACAATAGCTAATCAGTTAAATTGCTATTGTTGGCTACCTTTAAATCACACTGACTGTTCTATGTCTAGGTTCTGTTCCATGGTGAAAGAGTTGATTTCAGACGGGTCGGGCAATGCTGTGGAGCTTGAAGGAGAGGGTGAAGGAGACACACTAGAGGCAAGTGTGTGTCTTTTGTAGACATGTGACATTTGTCAGTCTTGCTCATTGTGTGCCTTTGCACGCACATTATGGGTGTGTTAACTATTGCCTCGGTACCACAGTACGAGTATGACTACAACGAGAATGGGGACCGGGTGGTGCTTGGGCGGGGCACCTACGGAGTGGTGTATGCTGGGAGGGACCTGAGCAACCAGGTGCGCATTGCCATCAAAGAGATCCCAGAGAGGGACAGCAGGTAAGGCTATGCCTGGGACTTGGCGCCCTCTGCAGTATTGTGTCAGGAACGGCACTCCAGGGAACTAATTGAAATGGACAGTCTTGAATTATTCAAAAAGGGTTTATCACAAAAAATGAAGAGCAGGGCTAGAGGCCATTGGTATGTTCTCTCCTTTCCAGGTATTCCCAGCCGCTCCATGAAGAGATTGCCCTGCACAAGTACCTGAAGCATCGCAACATTGTGCAGTACCTGGGCTCTGTGTCTGAAGATGGTTACATCAAGATATTCATGGAGCAGGTTCCTGGAGGTGTGGATCTTCATGAGGCTCTCTGCCGTGGGTCTTGGGACTGTAGTATAATTATTGCTTTTGCAAGATCAGACACCAATAGATGCATATCTATGAAGCTCATAGCTTGTTTTGATAACAGGAATGGAGAGTAGGTTAACCATTTGGCTGTGTTAACCTTTCATCCCCGACTCTGTTTAGGGAGCCTGTCAGCCCTTCTGCGCTCTAAGTGGGGCCCCCTAAAGGAGGCCACCATAGTCTTCTACACACGGCAGATTCTAGAGGGGTTGCGGTACCTGCACGAAAACCAGATTGTCCACCGTGACATCAAGGTACCAGCTAATGTTGTCTACATGGGACCTAACCGTCACCAACCTAAGCTTAAGCCTTGGACAGTGTCCTCTGCTTGAGTGTATCTACCTGATTGGTTTGATTATGGGCAAGAGGGATTATGATTCGGCCATCAAACGGTGCCTGGGTCTACTTCTACTATGTGTTTGTCCCTCTATAGGGTGACAATGTCCTGGTCAACACCTACAGCGGGGTCCTCAAAATCTCTGACTTTGGTACATCCAAGAGGTTAGCTGGAGTGAACCCCTGTACAGAAACCTTCACTGGTAGGTTCTGGTGGTCTTCTCCACCTTCCTTTTTGCAGCCTCCAGCCACCGTGCAAACTCTATCTGCGTTGTGCTCTACTCGCTTATCCTCTCTGACCATCATTAGGTAGGTATAGCCATGTCAGCTCATGTGTTGCTGCAAATGATAAATGAGTGTGAGATGATGTCCTTATTGTTGAGCAGTGGTTCTGTAAATGTGATGCTACTAAAAAGTCTACAGGACAGTAGGACACATGCTTCCAGGGTACTGATACCATGCCTTGGTAGTCTTTTTGTCTTTAACCGTCTACTGCTCACCGTCTACTTTGCAGAAATTCCAAAGAGGACTAATTTGCTCTCACGTGAACACTAAGACTCTCTGATGTCCATCACTGTTTCTGGCTGATGGGCCCCACACTTCCCTTCCCTACTCCTCTAAGCCCATGAAGCGAGAGCTCTGTTGCAGCAGTAACATTTCCCACTTTGGGTTTAGGGAGCACCCATTTTGTCCGTCCATGCCCGTCCTCGCTGTGTACAGGTGTGATCTCACTGCCAGCTGAGCATCTATAGAAAGAGTAGCTGACATTGGGCCTTCCTTCGAGCCTCTTGTTGACCCATGCTTGGCCTCTGGCGTAGGGTTAAGTGGCCCTCAGCGTTTCACATCATTAGGATTCTGCTAAATTACATCTGCTTGTGCAGTGAGCAGTAACGCAGGCTATTAGGGCAGCATCCGGGAGTGTGTTTGCATTTAATGAATGTGTGTTGAAGCGTGAAGACAGGTGCCGGGCATCCCATGGCCCACCCCGGCTGGCTTGCACTCCCACAAGTGCTTCTGCCACGTGGAGGGCTGTGTGAGCAGACTATTTACTCTGAGAATTTGTGCTCACTGCTCCAACAGAGCACCAATAAACGTTCCCTGCCTTGGCCCGTGGCCTCTGAGTTAGGCTTCATACCCCCCGTGACCCTGAATAGGACAAGTAGTTTCAGAAAATGGATGGATGGATGGATGGACAACTCCTTTCGTATTGCCAGCTATGATACTGAAGTAAGTTTACGTTAGCAGCTTGTGTTTCTCTATACTGGCCCCCTCAGGCACCCTTCAGTACATGGCCCCTGAGATCATCGACAAGGGCCCCCGGGGATATGGAGCCCCTGCCGACATCTGGTCCCTGGGCTGCACCATCATTGAGATGGCCACTGGAAAGCCCCCCTTCCATGAGCTGGGTGAGCCGCAAGCGGCCATGTTCAAGGTGAGGAGGGTGGGGAGGCGTCAACAGCACTATGGAGGGGACAGTGTCCACATGCACGATCCCCTCAACCTCATCCCCTAATCTAATTTCTTTTTTTCAGTTTTAACTTTAATCTTTAGTTTTCGGTTCTGCTTCGATTTGTATATAAACTTTGTGGTAGCGTCCTATGGACATGAATCCGTCACATTACATTCTGTTCCCACGTTTTATCAGCTGCTTGGTCTGTCCCACTCACAGCTCTGTCCCGCTTCAGGTGGGGATGTTTAAGATCCACCCTGAGATCCCAGAGGCCCTGTCCGCTGAGGCCAAGTCCTTCATTCTGCGATGCTTCGAGCCAGACCCCAACAAACGGGCAACAGCGGGTGATCTCCTCAAGGATGTGTTCGTGCGGCAAAACGTCAAGGGCAAGAAGAGCAAGATCGCCTTCAAGCCGTCAGGTAGCCGTGACGCGCCTCTCTTGGAGGGGACCACCACAACAATGAGTGACACTGCTGCACGCTACAGCTGAAATCCGTCTGGTGACTCATGAGAACGTGGCCTTTTGGCTTGTGGGTGACTATAAGCTCCCCACCTGTCATCATGGACATCGGCATGCGGCGTATTCCCACTCTCCACTCCCCCCTCGCTGGATGTTTTCCCCCTCAGGACACTGAAAGCCTCCTTCTGACCACTCATGACGTCTTGATATACCCCTGCTTGGAATGCTGTTTGCTGGGTGTGTGTGCGATTGTCGAGGGTGTTTGAGTGCATGATGATGATGAAGGAAACGATGACGAGCTGGTCAGTCCAGGGGGATGCTGCGATGGCCGCCTGCGATGGTGGCATCTGGGATTAACCCCTTGTCTCCCTCTCTCCTCTCTGGGGCTTGGACATACTCCCCTTTTGCTGGTGCTCTGTTGGGGCAGTGTGGCAAGGTTTGTGCCAATCAATTAATCCTAACCTCCTTACTTTGGAAATGCTGCAGTCTCCTTCTCTATGGTGGTTTTCTTGCTGAGCTGCATCCCTGTCCCTTGGAGACCATGTTTTTCTTCAAGATTTCCTGTTACTTTTCTGCACATCCTGATCTATGTGCTTCTGGTGTCAGTGGTCCCTCTGCAGAGTGAGGGATGATGAAGTGCCCTGCATGTAGCCTGCATTAAGTCAGCCCGCTTGTGCGCCTGCAGATTACCTCCGGAGCGTCTCATTCCCAGCGCAGTTACAAACAGAGGCCACCGGGAGCAGCAGCAGTGAGCACGGCTCCATCTCGCCTGAATGCGACTCAAAACAGGACGTCTTCTTCGAGAAGAAGAAGCGCTCAGCCTCAGAAAATCTCATCAAGCCGCCAAGCTCTAACTATCTCAGGTGAGAAAGGCTGTTCCTGGTCAGTGGGTAGGCCAATCTTCCTCAGGTAACCTCTGTAATGTGACCCACAAAGAGAACCTGCTGACCCCAGACAAGGTGGCACACCTTTGTTGGTGATATTTATTGTGCGCTGGTATTTATGCAGCCGTGTCCTCAGTTGTGCTGGAGAATTCCCCAGTAACTGTGTTTGCACAGCCGTGTGTGTTATTGGCGGGGCAGATGGGATGACATGGCGTTCCGGCTTTGTGATCCGGATCTAATCCGATAATGTGCCCAGCGCTTACAGTTACGGGATCTTTACGATACTGCTCACCTGCCCCCATGATCCTCTCCAGCTGGGAGACCCTGGCATGTGTCTACACTGTGCCGCCCCAAACGGCGAGTATGTTACAGGCGTACACACAGAATAATTCTGCCCCTTTAAATGCACGTGATGCTGCCTTTAAAGCTTTTTACAGCATTGCTTCCTGTCATATTCTGTTGCTGTTCCTGGAAAGACTCAACACTTGGAGCAGAGTTTCATACCTGCAAGAAGTGCAACCTAATGTTCATCTTGTCCCAATAGTTTCCACTCGGGCCGCTGTGTGGTGGCCTTGTCACACCTTGGCGCCCCCCTTCCTTGCAGTGTCCCCGACGAGGTTTCTGTCACCGAGGACCGCAGTGCACCCCCATCCCCCGAGGACCGGGACTCTGGGCTCTTCCTGCTGAAAAAGGATAGTGAGAGGCGGGCCATCCTCTACAAGGTCCTCAATGAGGACCAAGAGAAGGTCATCTCCAACCTGATGGAGAACCACATACAGGTAAGATGCCCCCCCACTGTATGTAAGGTTTCTATTTGACTCTGATTGGTTGACTGACTTCTTGCCATGTACTGTACCATGCAACTGCAGTGCCAGAATGTCTCCTGCTCCACAGGGCAGCGAGGAGCTCAAGCTCTCTGTGGATCACATCAAGCAGATCATCTGCATCCTGCGTGACTTCATCCGCTCCCCCGAGCGACGTGTCATGGCAACCACAATCTCCAAGCTTAAGCTGGACCTAGACTTTGACAGCACCTCCATTAACCAAATCCAGCTGGTTCTTTTTGGGTTCCAGGACTCGGTGAGTGGATGCACTGAGGGGTCAGTGGGAGATCAACACATAGGCTCAAGATTAAGTTGCAGGATATTTTTAGCTGCCACTAATTACCCATCCATTTATCCTCCATTACCATGGCAATGCCTATCATATAAAATCAGTCACACACAGTTCAGGAAGCCAAAGGTAAAGGGAGACAAAGCACCCAGTGGGAGAATATGGCAGCGACATATGGCCAAGGCTGGGCGGGACTCGAACCTACACCTAGTGGGAGAAAATGGCAGTGACATAAGGGCAGGACCAGGGTGGAACGCGAACCTACAGCCATGGGGACAACATGGCAGCTACATACAGGCAGGGCTGGGGTGGGACTCAAACCTAAACCCTGTGGAGGAGTTCCAGATGAAAATGATGTATGGAGATGTCACTGGGCAGCACAGGGGCAGGAGGTCATGGGCAATTGCATGGGTGTGGAAGTTTGGTAAAGGACATTCCTATGGGGTACAGGTTCAAGGATGAGGAACAGTAACTCTGCTCTCCTCAGGTAAACAAGGTCCTGAGGAACCATCACATCAAGCCCCATTGGATGTTCGCCATGGACAACATCATCCGTCGCGCCGTGCAAGCAGCCATCACCATCCTCATCCCAGGTGAGGTTTGTAGTGCCATGGATGTCTGTCTGGGTCAGCTGATGGCCAGCGTGTGAGCAGAATTGGCTGTACGTGACAGAGGGGAGGCGTGCCGGGTGTTTGTGAGGGCAATCAGGAGCAGCGGTAATACATCAGCCCGAGGTCCTGGGCGCTGCTGCCCCAAACAAATGGAACAGAGCTCCCCCTGCTGGCCACGGCGGCAAGGAAACAACCTATCATCATATCAACCTATCAACAGGGACATTCAGATTCGGCTGCGATGTGACCCATCCTGTGTAAACGCAGATGACATGTAATGCTGTTTCCTGACCTCTTCCTGGCTTAGAGCTGCAGACACACTTCGGTCCAGCATCAGAGAGTGAGGGAGCGGACAAGGATGCAGACGAGGTGGACGTGGAGGAGGACGCCGATTTCGGGACAGCAGAGCCGGCAGCGCCGGAGGATCCGGGTCTCACATCGGGTGTTAGCACCCTGAGCTCTGTGCTGTCTCACGAGTCCCAGCGGCAGAACCAGCCACATCCACTGGGGTCGCAGCTGGGCCGGATGAAGCAGGAGACCAACCGGTGCGGGGGGGGGTCTTGGGTGCCGGGTTTGGACATGTCAGAAATCAGTCACATGATCCTGTCTTTGGCAGTCTTGTGTGCTTGGAGTCCGAATACATTTTGCAGATAAAGTGATGAAATCTGCAGCATGTCTATGGTGTGAGTAGGATTGTGGGATGACTTCCATCTTGCAGGCTGCTAGAGGACCTGGTACAGAAGGAGAAGGAGTACCAGCAGGTGCTGAGGCAGAGTCTCCAGCAGAGGGCGCACGACCTGGAGTTGATGCGAGTCAAGAGCCGGCCTATTGGTAAACATACAAACAGGCAGAGCAAGAGGCTTGAATGTGACACACAGGACACGCATGTAGCCAGAACCTCCCACAGCATCCAAACTGACACCAACACTGATGTAACCAAACCCTCCAGCACATGAGCCTCTCCTCCCCCCCACAGACATCCACCCGCCCTCCATATTTCACATCCCAGCTGATGTGGAGCCTGACAAGGAGCTGACTGATTGGCTGAAGGAGCTGGGTATGGATGCAGACACCATAGAGAAGGTAAGTACGCTAGAGCGGCCTGCTGGGATGCGGCCTGGGTGTGAGGTAGCATGGGAAGCCTTCTGGAGGACCTGGAGTGCTCCTCACACCATGGGCCAGTGGGCAGCAGGTGGAGCAGTGATTAGTGCACTGAGTCTACAATCAAAAGGATAAGTTTTACAGCTCAGAATATCCATAAACTATACACAGGCACTCCTCACCTAACCCTCGACGGCATTGTTTTCTTGTGTATTTCAGTTCACAAGTCGCTGAAATCTTACTATAGAAACATAAAAAAACGCTGACTAAATCCATAATCTGTCGTCTTTTCAAAACCTCCATTGTCGGAAGTATTAAAGTTTTTAAAATTAGGTAAAATCGGCAAAAAAGTAAACCATGTCACCTTTGTCTTACCTGCATTGGGGGTGTGTAGTACCGCTTTCATCCGAAGATCGCTATTCACATTATAAATAGCCGCATTAGTGCGTATTCAAATCGCATTTGCATGGTAATTTGATGAACAGCAGCGGTGAAACATGATCCAGATACACCCCCATCAGCACCATAAACGGGGGGGGGATTGTGGCCAGGTGTCAATGGCTCATGTATAAACATGGAAGTTGCTACATATTCAATGAATGGAGCCCGAAATAGTGACATGAGTTAGCTTTTTCTTATTTATCCAACTGAATGTTGCAATGACACCATTTAGTCATCTTCATGTAGCCAAGACTTTGGTGATCAGATATCTGGGTTCAAAACAAATTTCCTCCAGTGTTTACTATGTACTTTTATAATGTTTCTGCACGTGTTCCAAACTGCATTTTGCAATGTGTATACTTTGATGTCAAATTACAAACTTCACATAAATCTGATATATTTACAAAGTACACTAAGATTAAGATGAGTTTTATGCCAAAACAAATATATAAGAAATTATTTATTTGCCATGTCCTTAAAGGCGCTCAGCCGGGACCAGCGGACCTAATCTGTCATAGACGATATTCCGTTATAAGCAAGTCCACTATAACGGGATTTTACTGTAGTGTACATTATACTGTAATAAACAGAACAGTGTACTCTTCCTACTGCATGTTTTTCCATATTTGACAGGTGAAAATCTATGAGTGAAACTGTAATAACAGAAAAGACTTAGGAGATCTCATGTCTAGTATAGCAAAGTTACAAACTGGCTGGTACTGTAAGTGTTACCTGTAATCATCAATGGAATTACAAATAAATATATTTATAAAAATATGTATTGCAAATTAGCAGCACTGCAATTCAATGAGCATTAGCGTCCTTTGGCAGATTACCAAACTAAAACAGCACATAGAAAATAAATGTGACTCATACATATTAACTAATATATGAAACAAGTAAACAAAAAAGCCATTACATTCGAAGATGTAAGAAAAGTACAAAACACAGGAAAACTTTAGCCTTGCACACATCCAAGCTTCATTCGCTACTGGAGGTTCCCTATACAACAATACAAAGTATACACATAAAACTAAAGGCAATGTATCAAAATTAAACTGTGAATTGGTATATCATATCAAAATAAAGATCAAATACTGCAAACAATATACAACCTTTCTGCACTGACCCAAATAAATCAGAGACCAGAACAAACAGAACAGAATAGAAACGGCACACTGCCGATTCCACAACCGAAGTTCTCGTGCAGCGT
>JAABNX020000090.1:25095710-25106598 GCA_015163995.2 Mormyrus lacerda | reverse complement strand
ACATTATGATAAGAGTAAAGTCGGAGCACACAGGCTGATTGTGGATATGAGCTATATGTAAATTGCAATGAAAGTTAATTTATCTCTCTCTCTGGGACTGGTTCTAATGGGCCAGAAGTCAGTACTTGGACTTCAGCACTTAACCATGTGCCTTGTTAGAGCTTCTTCATATTCATTTCCTATCTAGATAAGATGTTATCTCCAGCTTTATTTTAAAATATAAAGTGCAATAAGATGCTGTGAATTTTTTTTCTATCACAGTGTAATTACGTGATTGAAAAAAATCCAACATTTAGCTCTTTTCTTCACTCACAGAGAACATTTTGTTATAGTTTCTGTTCTGTGCTTGTACTGTAGGCAGCTTTGGACAGATATTTTGGAGACAACCAGTAAGGTCTATTATTGCCTATTTCTTAACTAAAGTGCCATTAATCATGCAGTGTCTAGAATGACTATTAAGTCAGTATTAATTTAGGGTGAAAAAAATACTGCTGGTTACAGAATTTGAACTGGCGACCTTCCACTCACAGGCACAGCATCGTTACCGGCTGAGACGCAAAACCCAGCAGAGGTATAACAGTTCTGCAAATCTGTGCTGGTTGTAGTAGTGACCTGCATGATGAGCAAAAAGCAACAGGGTCATCGTACCTCATTTTTGATTTTTCTAGACTTTATATATTTTTCTCATCCAATTTATCTGACAGAATCTACACATAACACCATTCAGGAGGTGATCAGGCAGACACACACCTTGACAAAAGTATATCATAATAATTAGAAAGGTGTGAGAACTCAAAATGGTCAGACTTTTTTGAAGGGATCAATGAAGGAATAATTCCACAATAGATTTCACAAATTAGCGACTTAGTCTTAAAAGCACAAACTGAACTGTACAATTAAAGGTCTTTAAGAGGTGAAAAATGGAATAAAATAAAAATGCACATGAATCCCCTGAAATATCTGGCTGTCTGTCTGCAGACACTCTTCCACTGCTGATTCAAATGCTCCAAAGATGTGCAGGAAGTTTAAATACAGATGGTTGTATTAAGAAAACTTTCAGTAGTCAATTTTTGTTTCAAGATTTATATGAAGTCAAATACTGCTATTTAAATAGTGGAAACATCTTTCTGCCGTTAATCGGCATTTGATAATGTATCTCTGATCTGTTTTATAGGAGAATATTGGAAGAGAAATTAACACTGCTTGAACTCAAAATGGGCTTATCACTGAAAACCTGCACCTAACACTGCAAAATAAGTGAGATGTCAATCCATTGTCGTTTTTGCCATCAAGCCGTAAAGCAGAACTGATGCAGATAAGCCTGTTAAGGCTGAAACATTAACAATCTGTTTTTAGATCATTTATTACTAGTGCTGGCAAAGCAAGACAAAGTGCATGCATAGAAGGTGCATGTCTCTTTTCAATGAAGCAAATCACAATATGACTGCCAGATGCTGTGTCACAGTTCTAGACTTAAAAGTTTCTGCTTAATACGATCGGAGTCTGGCAAAGCCACATGCTCTCAAGTTTTGCTAGGTGTGAGCAGTTCATGTCTCCTGCCAAAACCGCAAGGCTAATCTTCACAGAGAAATAGCGCAAAAGTATGCTTTCCAAAACCATCTGCTTTGCGTACACTTGCATATGGTGTCTCAGAAGTACCAGCTTCCAAAAAGACAGGCTCGTATTGCAAACAAAGTACATTTCAGCATAAATGAGAGAATATCTTATGAACAGTTTAGCTGGAGTTTCACTAAATAGGATTTCAGACTATGGCCTTTCCCAGATTTTAATATTTAACGGGCACTTAGTATGACATTAAGGACTCCGTGTTTCATACTAATGGAATTGCCTCAACCTGAAAAGAACATCCTTGATATTCCTGTTGTATTTTATCTACTGCTGTGTTCTATCATTGACATTGCAAGACAATTTTTTTTAATGTCAAAAGTACCTGCAAAGGGATTTAACCTAAAAGTGTAAAACAATGACAATTTAAGCTCACTGATTACGGTCTGTCAGTTATGGAAATATTTATTCTCATATCTAGACTATTCAATGTTGCTATTGCATAAGATGTAAATGTTGGAGAATATACTTCAATCAACATGTGGGGTTACTTTAGCACCACGCCAGAAGGTGGTAAGCCTACTATTACTGAAATATTATCAAAAAAATTTGCTTGCATTTCCTTGCTTACCAAAGTATATGCTTTAATCTAAGGCTTTTTTGTAGCATTCCGTTCTTTAGTTCATTTTAATATGTAGATATATTCTGTTCCTATAATTCCTTTCGTTTGCTGATGAAATGTGTTTTAACTTTAACTAAAATAGAGTTGCCTCTTTGATGGAAAACATTAAAAAAGAAATAAGCACTAAAAAAAATAAAGTCAGTCAGCGGTTGACATAAATCACATAAGTGAGTTTTGCTGAGTTCTGTAAAACAAGCACATAAAATGCTAATCGGGAGAGTAATGTTTATGGTTACATGAGCCACATAGTTTGACATGTTCCCCCTTTATGAATAAGGAGAAAAAAAAACAAGTGCCGCATTTTCCAGAGATGACAAACAAACTCAGCTAAGGATAACCAGTCACATTTATGCACATTTTAAATGCTAATTGGTATTCATAGTGCAGACAGAGCAGAATGCATGCTGGTTTATGGAAATCAAGGGCCATGAACCCTATTCTGCTCCTACTCACTCATTAGCATAGCTTTCTATAGACGTGGTACCTACGGTATAAGTAAGATAAACAGAAATATTTATATAGACATGTCTTAGCGTATAGGTGTCAAAGCAGTGCTATTTATATTAAATGATAATATTTTAATTCAAGAAGGACCATTGTGCAAGCAGCTTGTTTTTCATTTACAGGAAAAAGTATATAACTTTACTGAGCAAAATAATAAATTTACCTTACTTGTTCTATCAGTGTGGGTGTTATATTAGGCTTTAATTGGGAAAGTGAGATATTGCACTTCTTGGTTTCCTGACAGAAGCCTTCCTAATGAATAAAAATCGCTGCATGCTATTAACAGATTAATTGGACTCCTTCATTGTGCTCATTACAATGCAACTCATTTACATAAGGAAAGATAAACTAATGAGGTGTCAGCATCCTGTCCTGGCGCAATGTTGACATGTTCCCCCCAACCACACGTTCTACATTAACGCAATATATGGACAGAGGTTTAGGAATGAACACACTTAAAATCCTTTGCTATTTCACAGACCACCATAACAGGTAGGCAATATTTTACTCATGCCATCAAAATAGACTGAGTATATACAGCAACACGGCTGTGTTATTTATGGCATATACAGCAACACGGCTGTGTTATTTATGGCATATACAGCAACACGGCTGTTATTTATGGTATATACAGTGACACAGCTATATTATTTATGGCATATACAGCAACACGGCTGTGTTATTTATGGCATATACAGCAACACGGCTGTTATTTATGGTATATACAGTGACACGGCTATATTATTTATGGTATATACAGTGACACGGCTATATTATTTATGGTATATACAGTGACACGGCTATGTTATTTATGATATATATAGTGTGTATGTGTATGAATATACTACATATAACAAATTACCTCAACATTTATAATGCCTGTTTCAAGTCTAAATGAAGGAGAAACTTTAATCATTCACAATCATATAAAATAATTAGCTTTCTTTTCAAAAGTGGATTGATCTTTCACAATGATAAATATATTTTAATTGTATGTGAATGACATGCATGTACTTTTATTATGAGATGAAAGTGTGCAGTTACACAGTACTCTAAAATATATGCTGAAGACATTCTGTCATATGCCACATTTTTAAAATTGATATTCTTCAATAAATGTGTTTTACAAGACAGGTAACTATTTATATAACTGTGCAGGTTTATTTGTCTTCATTCGCATTGGACATGACTCAATAAATGTACTGAGGAAGACAGTAACTTTCTTTTAAAAAATAAAAGATTTGAGCAACCATAACTAGATACCCTGTGCTTTGTAATGTTTATACCAGAGATAAGGCTCCTGACTCATCACTACCCTGCACTGTATTGGGCATAAAGATGGATGGATGGATGGATGGATGGATGGATGGACAGATGGATGGATGTACCATAATGGAGCCCACACAAACTGCTGACAATGATCCAATAAAACATAATTACCGAAGACTGATAACGTTTGACTAGACAACTGTCAATTGTTTTGGTTTCCTATACATGAATAATGATGATGAATTGCCGTAAATTGATGTAGTTTCAATTATAAAAGAGATGGTGAATAGCCACAGTATTTATTATTACTTGTTACAATATATTTCTCCTTATTATCAAGCTCTTCAGTGTAAGAGCTGAACTGTAGTTACAATGAGACTGGGTAGTGGGGCTCTTGGATAAGCAGATCGTAGAGTCAAAGGAGAGACATCAACAATATGGCCTGACTATTTAGGCTTGTGAATCACTGGTCATTCCACAGTTGAGAGAGACTTGAATTCGTATTCAAAAATGTCGTTGGCTAATACTCAAAAAGCTAAAGCACGGCTGAGAATGGTCAAAATAAAACAATAACAAGCATGATAAAGTCAATAAATAGCATGATAAGATTTGCCATAAAAGTGATTGTGATATGTTAAAATAGCATATAAAACGAAAGATTGCCTCGAAATATGAGGTTTATGTGAGGCTTGTTGCTAGGAAATCCAGATTTTTGAATATTAAAAACGAGTGAAAATTAAGACCAAAAAACACTAATGAATATGAACAGCGACAGAAAAGAATAAATGCATGCAAAAATATAATACAGACACTCCTCACTTAATGACCGAGTTCGTTCCTACAACTTGGTCGTTAAGCGAATTGGGCGATAAGTGAGGAGACGCACCTTACTGATATTTCAATACTATACTGGTATGTTCAGTATATTTATAAATATTTATACAGTAGTTTACTGTATACTATAATAAACAGTGTGGTGTTCCTGCTACATGTTTTCTCTGTATGTGACAGGTGAAAATTTGAGTGAAACTGTAATAAACAAAACACAGAAAGGACTTAGGAGATCTCTTACTTAGCAAAGCAAAGCCGCAACAAGCCGGTTGATAAGTGCTAATGCTAATCTTCTATGAAATTACAAATAAATGACACGCTACCATATATAGCAGGTATCGCAAATTAGTATCACTTCAATCCAGTGAATCACTGATAGCATCCTTTTGCACATTACTGAACTAAAACAGAGCATAGAAAATAAGTCAGTTGTACATATTAACTAAGATATGAAAGAAGAAAATAACTTGCAGCTATTGCTTCCAAATATGTAAGGAAAGTATAAGACACAAGAGACCTTTAACTTTGTCCATGTATGTGCTTCATGCGCTACTGGACGTTCAGTGTAAACTGATATGGCAATAAAGGCCAATTTACTGCCGACTACATACTGCTTTTCTTCACCAACCCACATAAGAGAGCAGAACGAACAGAATAGAATGCAAACACCTCATACAGCATACAATACCGACTGGTCGAGCAGCTGGTCAGAAGTCCGGAAGGTCATTTAACAGGAAGGTCATTAAGTGAGGGGTGTCTGTACATGAAGAAGGTGGAAATTATCAGGCTGATGGGTGGTGATTGTTAAAGACAGGCTGCTTGGGGTAACTACACAAGGCAGTTAGAAACAAAGAAACTCCAGCAATCCAGGAATCCAGAGGCGAGCGTCAGTTTAGACGGGGTGGAAACAGAGCAGGATGCTTTCCAGAAATGGCCGATGTCTGTCTACACGAGGAGGGCATGGGGTGGGTTTCTATGGGGCATGTAAGGTGAAACTGCCCCTTAGGGCTATGATGTCAGTGCTACTGTTCTTATAACTGATGTATCCATTATGTGATTAACAGCAGGGCCTGTCTTTAATTTTGGTCAGTATCTGACCAATGGCAGAATAAAAGCCATCTGGCAAGGAGTGACTTAAATATTTATAGCATTGACATGATAATGAGTGAGACTGGACCCCCTTCCATTTCTATTTATATAGAGTGGTACATAAAAAAAAAAGCACACCGGCTGATTTACAAACACAGAAATCCAAAGCCGATAAATATGTTCTGTACACATATGAGATGAGTCACAGTGTCCTTATTGTTTCGTTTTAAAACCTGGGATTTAATATCCATAAACACATGGAGACTTGTACTACGTCTCTGGGGTACTACACATGCTTCCTACGAAAGTCAGAGAATATGCCGTATGTTCTATGTTTGTTTGTTGCTTGACGATCACTGCTAATTAAGATTTTGCTGCATACAGTCGGAAATATCTGTGATTTTGACTAGAGAGCAAATGTCATACATGCAAGCAGCCATGCAATGAATGTCATCTTAGACAGCCCCGCTAGTTAAGCTACGAGTCCTGACCCAAATAATACTAATCCCTCTCATATCGATCTGCATCAGCCCCGGATTATACTGATCTGGGATGTGCTATTCTATGTTGTTTGTAAGTTCTATGTTAAAAGAAGGCTTTGGTGAAACTCACCCCTGGTCCCTGCTAGCGAAACATTCTAAAACAAGCTTGTCTATTCATAGCTTGGCTGTATACATACAATTTCTACAAAGTCACTGTATTTTTAATATTTTTGCTGCCTTGTACTGGCATTCCATCCGGGGCGTACCCCATGCCTTCCATGCCCCACACAGCCCTGAGCAAGATAAACAGATAGAGTATGTATGGAATCCTCTAGAAATCAAAATGATGCTTGATTTTAATTAAATGGCTTGTTTTCTTGCAAACAAATATGTAAATGAGAAACAATGAGATCATCCCTATATAGGACACAAAATGACATAAGAATACTCATCTGTTCTGGAATAGTCAGCACCATCTGTGGCTCTTAAAGCAGAGGCCAGTAAAATCAGTACGATTCCCGAAGCTGTTTGTTTTCTACAAAGGGAATCTATCCTAAAAATGCTTATCTCTGCATTGTAAATACTGTGAATACCTCCTTCTATTTGGGTGATTGTTTGCTTTGCTTAGTTTTATACAATATGAGAATATTAACAGGATACAGATCACATCTCAGCATTTAACATCAATATGGAGACCTCATGATTAAAATCGGAGAGTTGGAAACATTGCATTTAGAGGTAAAAATCTCGATTTAGGGCTTGTTTTGATAACACTTTACTTGAGGGGGTACAAATAATGTAGTAGTGCACTCTTAACGAACTAATTAACCAGAAACTAAGTGTTAGTTACCTACTAATCCCATTTCGTTCATCACTAATCAATCATAACGGTTCATACATTTCACACAATTTATATATTTGCTCATGATTAATACTTGAGTAGTAACTGAGTAATTTGTGCCCCCTCAAGTGAAGTGTTACCCTTAACCTTTTATTTATTTGTTTATTTATTTATTTTTAATTACAGACGAAGAGGAATCAGGAAAGCATTGAAACATACAATTCCAGGTCTTGACACTAAAATTACTTATTTATTTAACTTCCGATGCAAACTATAACAGAAATGTCACTGGCTGATGTGAAAATCTTACGCAATAAGTGTTTTAGTAACACTTTACTTGACATGGGCATAAATAATACAGTATTTATCCATTATTAATTACAAACATTATATAATTGCAATAAATTTGCTATTGTCATATAATGCTTGTTATTAAAGCTGTTAATGTATAGGATGTTAAGGTATACTTACATATTGCTTATGAATGTGCATTATAAAGGCATTATGAAGGTGCAGTTAATGTAAGGCATTACCATATTTTTTTGTGCAATTTACGATCTATTCGAAACCAACATTGATAATCAGTATAGACCTAGAGCACTTCTGAGTCAGATATAACAAGAACTCTAATGCAGGACTTCACACTTCCTTCTATTTGACAGATCTGCTGTAAATTTCTTGCTGTTTATCTGCAGTTTCCTGCAGCAGCTGTATCACTCTCCAAAGCAATGGGCGCATTCTTGCCTCCGGGGTTTCTGGGGTCATGGGGGTCACACGGCACCGAGGCTTATTTTTCAGCTTGTGCAGCCATCAGAAATGGGGGGGGCCCTTCCCAATCCTAGGAGCTGTCTATTTCTAATTGAGCTCTCCCAAAGTCAGTTCCCGCAGCCCCTGCCTCCAGCTGTCAGTGCTGAGGTGTAATTGGCATGGTGAGCTCCTATTTGGGGCTAACAGGCGCCTGAGTGTGGATAGAGATATGACTGACGGCTCTTTATATTGACACCAGAAAGTTGTTTTGCTCCTCTGCCTTGAGACTACAGATGGTTAAGGAATTCATCACTGTCTTACTTTTTTTTTTAATAAATTTTTTTTTTAAAAAAAAAAAAAAAAAAAAAAAAAAAAAACGTATCTCCTCTTTTATAACTGTGTTCCTGGAGGGATTGTAATACAGTATTACTTGCCGAAAATGAATTATGATTAAAATTCTACAATTTTTGGTTATTGTAAAGTATAAAATATAGAGAGTACATGCACATAGATATTGGTTAACCCAGAACACCAAACAACATAAATCTTGACTGTGAATGACCTAACTCCCATCCCAGCACACATAAACAAAAGTCTTTGTCACACAGGTAATAAATTACAGAAAAGCCAATTGTTGCCAGTTGTCTGTTTGCTCAGTAAATTTTCCCAAAACTGGACACTGAACAATGTGCAACTATACATATTAGAGAGAGGTCATAAAATTGCTTGACAGAAAAATAATAAGCTGGACCGCCATGAGAAAGATTTGTGGTATATGTTTGGTGACTCACTGAATTTATCATGCTGAACTATACAGGTTGGTATTATTCGACATACACATTTCCTACATTCTTAGCAATAAGACCAGGTAACACTGCAAGTGCACATTTCTTATTTATCATCTCTTATTATTCTCTTTACCACTTGTGTAGTGCAGAGTCACAGTGAGGTTGGAGCCTGAATCACTGGCTATCAGTTACCAGAGAGCAAATGTCGACACCAAAATTTATACCTGCAGACTATAAAAGACATACTGTACAGTGTATAAACACAGTGTCATGATCTTTAGGTCTAACTAAGGAAATTTTAATTAGTTTGAAATATCTATTCCAAAGGTTTTTTGTACAATGTTCATTTATGTCTTGCTCACAGTTGCAATATATAAACAGTCATAATCAATCATAAATCACAATGGCTGAGGTTGGCTATTCTTTCAAGATTAGCTTGATCCTATGTATGTTGAGGTGTTATGGTGGCTGTGAACGTACACCAGCAGGCCTTGTGTCTGCTCTACACAATAGTTCTGACTAGTGCGGCTCCCTTCTAGTACTCAGTAGAGTGAGAATTCGGTCTTTGGGCAAGTTGAGATTATTTTAAAACACATGTTTGGGTGACTGGATTCTTAATGACTCTTATTACATACAGTTTTAAAAATATGGCTTGATAAGCCCCCCTAACCCCCTCACCCAAAGATGGCTGACCACTTGCACCTTTTCATTTTATCCTAGCTGAATGAAAAGCAGATAACATGATGCAGAATGAAGCCAAGTTCCTCTGTCCTGTCAGCTTTTCTGTCTTTCTGCCTCCCTACCAGCCCCCTTAGCATGACACTGTAATTTCCTCCACTGCAATCCAACACATAGCTGCTATACACTCAGCTCACCAGAGGCCAGAAGATTGACCCCGGAGATGAGTGCGAGAAAATCACAACTTCAAAAAACCCATCTTTATCAGAACTAACAAGGTACCATTAGTGTGAGATTAAAGGTATAAGATAAGTATCTGTGGCATAGGATAATCGTCTTCTCAGATACAGTTATCAAGCTTTTAATTGCAAAGGGCATGCATCTTTAATGCACTGCTCCATTATATATGACAACAGCTTGCTACTGGGGGTATTTAATCACAAGGTGAGCCAAGCCTCTCTGGAAGCAGAGCCGCATTTCAATGAGCTCACGTGTGACGTTTAAATGTAATCTTCCCCATTCCCTTTGTTCAAACTGATGCAATTATGACTGGGGAGAATGGTGGCAGAGGACACAGGTACATATTAACATGCATAAATTGTTTTCCTTAATGACCGATTTCCCCAAAACAGGACACATCTAAATTGCCAGTTGGCACAGATGTTTGCTATTATCAGGATGTTTTGTTTTTTTTTGCTTTGACAATGCATACAGATGATAATCACACAAATATCTGAAAGCATTATAAACACAGAGCCAAACAAGTATTATCTGTCATAAGCATGCATATAAAATGAAGGCTGCTAGTATATTTTAAATCATTAGAATGTCGTTCAACACAAAATATCTTTCATTAAATTATATTGTGATATTAGATATATCGTGTTTAAGTGTGATATTGTGTGTGATAGGCTGAGACTGCTGCAGTAACAGATCACCGTATGCCAGGTGATACAATGCGGTGTTTATGATGTGTTTTTGGATTCATCCAGCTTAATTCTATGTACGCCTCTTATAACATGAATGAGAAACTCAGCTGACTGCAGTTTCTTGTATTATTTCACTCCACCTGTCCTTTCTTCCTGACTAGTTGTACCACTATTTTCTGTTTTGTGTTTGCTTTAGTTAACCATATGAAATCTGAGGGTCATGTTACTCTTGATTACACTGGATCCCCGATGCAGAAAAACCTTAATCCTCAAATAAATTTAATCCTCTTGATCACCAAAAACAGTACTTTTGTTTTTTCCTCCTGTGGTGACTGCTGTATCCTTATTAATTCTGAAAATAAGTCATATCCATCAATAAAGTAAACTTCTTTAGAAACAGATCACATCTATCTATCTATCTATCTATCTATCTATCTATCTATCTATCTATCTAAGGCACGTGTGTACATGTATAAAATAAG
>JAABNX020000090.1:25007566-25020740 GCA_015163995.2 Mormyrus lacerda | reverse complement strand
GAGCTCATCCTCAGCGGCGCTGAAACAGTTAAGAGTGACGTCATTCACAGAGTGCACAGGGTGCTCTACCAGCCCTGATGATAAGGGCTGCTGCTCTTAATCCTGCAAGTGTGACCCACGGAGCCCCACTGGCCTTTAGCTAAGCAAGAAAGTCAGAGTTACACCATATCACAGTGTATTAACACACAGCCTACAGGAGGTGTATAGTGTCTGTACTTGACAGACTGCACATCTCCTATAGCCCAGTCTGGGGCTGAATGAGACACAAAAGGACCAAATAGACTGGGAACACAAAACACAGAAGACATCATACATGTCTGACCTTGGTTATGACAGAAATAGCAGCAGAATGATGAGATGGTACCAGTGAGAATGGCGACACAAGGCAGGAGAATCCAAGGCAGGAGGTAAGGGTTACTGGGCTGAGGGGTTATGCACTGGAGAGGGTGGTGAGTGGACTGGCCTCCAGGATGGTCTGTAAACCAAGTATAAACATCATTACTTTTAGGGTGTGTAGTGATTTCTTATAAACATGCATTGTGTGTAATGCATGTCTATATCCTATGTATTACTAGAAGATTTATGTTCTCATAGTTCTCATACATACTCTAAGAATTCCATATTGCAATAATTACCAGTATAATCTTAATATTTGGTATACAAGTAATTCTGATGAAAGATAAGTCATAATAATTATGTGATAAGTCACAGACAATCCACAGTGACCTTAATCTGAATCACTCGCCGTTAAATTACCTGTGAATTTTAGCTTAGTGCAGTTTCCAAACTTTGAACCTGTGCTTTGGATGCAGCAGTAGATCAGAAGATCTGCCTTAGTGATGTTCTTCAGCTGCAGACTGTGTGTGAAGTTACGGATGGGAGTCAGCCTCCCTGTAAATTCATGTCTGATGTAAACAAGGGTCATGTTCCTTGATTTGCGTTCCAGGTCCATGACTCTGGCTGGTATGTGGTCACACTGCAGGGAAAACCAGGAAACCTCCTTGTCATAGGGGATCCCACAAGGCAGAGTGGCTGCTCCTCCAGGCTGGACCTCTATCACTGCTGGCTCCTCAGCCTGGGTCATCAGAGCAGCAGTGCAACCTGGAGACAAAGAAAACAGAGTAAATATGATATGAATTTAGTTGTAAACGGTGGTAATGTGACTTCTGCATTAAGGTACTGTGGTGTATTAGACAGCCATATTTTACAGGTTACCCTTTTACTGATCTCATACTGCACAGCAAATGTGCCAATGTTAAAGTAACACTGAATGGTGCTTATATGTGTCCACATCATCAGTGTTAAATTTAACACACTACAGAATGCAGTGAATGTTGTTTTTACAGTGTTCAATTCATACTGTAGAGAATTAAGTCACTGTGACACCATCTCTTCCCTGTTTGTAAGCCTTTATGGGTGGCACACAGGTACGAAATGGGAGGCCTCTTCTTGATTATTTCTTTATGTGTGTTTTTATGTTGAGTCAGAGAAGGACTCTTGAAGACATATGAAACAAGTCTCTAAAGTGGTATATATTTTAAAGGTAGAGGGGTGTAGTTGTTGATGTAATGACATTTTGATTACCAGTCCTGGCCTTGTGACCTTGGATGAGGGGCAATATATGTGTAAAGCTGTTAGGAGAGCTGTGACACCCTTTGCTTCTGGTACCGCCAACTCCCCAGTAGACCAGTGGTGCTGCATTTATATTTGCATAGTATAACCAGTATGTTGTACAACTTATGTTTTTTACTAATCCACCACAATGGTGTTGAATAGGGCAAGAGTAAAAAATAATCCCAAATTGAACGAAAGAAATTTGCTGTTAACTGTAACCATTCTCTTGTGTGCTAGTTAGTGGCTGGATAGGAGGGTTTAACCCAGGGGTGGGCAATCTTATCCGCAAAGGCCGGTGTATATGCAGGTTTTTGGGGCAAGCTTTAGGTCGGCTGTTCAAAGCAGTGTTAATTTTTTTAACGAAAAATTTTCATCATTGTTATCGTCGACCTTTATTTTCAGACTAATACGAGACGATAACTAAATAACAATGATTTCGCGAGGCCTAAGACTATGACGGAGGGTATTGACACTTTCGTCAACAAATAAAAAGGAGACTAAAATGTTTGCCAGAGACGAGATACAATGAAAACTAATGTACAGTACAGGCCAAAAGTTTGGACACACCGTCTCATTCAATGTGTTTTCTTTATTTTAATGACCATTTTACATTGGTAGATTCTCACTGAAGGCATCAAAACTATGAATGAACACATGTGGAGTTATGTACTTAACAATAAAAGGTGAAATAACTGAAAACATGTTTTATATTGTAGTTTCTTCAAAATAGCCACCCTTTTGTTTTCTCATTTACTAATTTTAAAAGGACATTTTAAAAGTAGGTCTGCATTTCAAAATGAGATAAAATAAAATGTTAAAATCGTGCATGTTCGAATAAAATGCTTAACTAAAAACCGTAAAACCCTAATACAATTGTTTTTATGTCATACATTTAGTGTGTTTAGGCCTATGGATTTAAGAATGGGTTTCGATTATCCCACAACGGTAATAAAATTAATGTCTCGTTTTAATATGAATACATAGGAACTTATCACTTCGATCCCTATTAGAGTAGGATATGGGCAGTCATATTATTTTGAAACATCTTTTAAAATGAGACATTGTCATGACCTGCTCGTACGATCCTTCCGTGTGACACGCCACCCTCGTGTGAATTAAATCTCGATGCCATCAGCTGTTTCTTATTATTTCCTATTTGTCTTGTGTATTTAAGTCCACGTTCAAGCCTGTTTCCCCAGTCCGGTGTTCCGGGCAATTCAGTTTCCCTATGTTTCCCCTGTCGCGCGCTGATTCGTACACGGTTTCGCTGTTTTTTTGTGTCTTTTTGTAAAGCTCTTGAGGTAAAAAAAAGCCATATATTTTAAAACATCACATGCCTGTTCGATGTTTTTACAGATAATAAATTAAAATATTTAATTCGCTCGATAGAGATATTTCTTGAAAATGCATAGTATTGCTTATAAGACTATATTATGCTTGACGATCTACTGCATTCACAGCAATGTACCTGAGTGATTGTCAGACATCTCACATACATATCTGCCTAAATATTAGGAGAAACATTATTTCCTGACATGTAGTATATTTGATTCCCCCCTGTTAAAACAGGTAGCCTATACAGCAACTCTGGGCCTCAGTACTAATAACAATACAGTATTCTCATGTAGTAATGTGCCTGAGTGATTTTCAGACATTTCACATACCTCTTTGCGTTAATATTAGGGGAAACATCGGAACACCGGTCATTGATGTTGTCACCGTATTATGCTTTGCTGTTTTTCCCTTAATAAACCCAGTGAGCTGAATTTCCGCCTCCCTGACCCTGATTCCGTGCTCCCTGCTCGCTCGTCCAGCGCACGATCATAACAGACATGCCTTTCTCATATTAGCCGCAGTGTAAATACACTTTTGACGTAGTTAATTTTAGATTTATAATGGAATAATATAGATTTGCCTTAAGATTTCCTGAGTGAGACTAAAAGCGTGAGTATGATACCAGAAGCTTGAGATTTGGCAACCCTGAAAATGTATTTTTTTGTTTCACCTGAGTTGATTTATATAACAATTAAATAACATTACTTTATACAGTAGCTCTATTATACAATAGCTCTTTATATCGTTAAAGAGCCGAAACTTCAAAGAACATGAAATTACCTGAAAGAGGGGAGAGTTGATTTTTGGCTCTGTACACTTGAATTGTAACCTTGAGGTAATTGTTTTGCTGTTTAAAATGCGAAAATAGAATGGTTGCACTTTTTGCTGCTGATAGCCCTTGAGAAGTATGTTTTCAATGTTTGGATTTTTGTTTTCTCTTGGTAATGGGTATAAATCCCTAAGACCATTATTGGGCTTTTTCTTTGAACATATTCGAGAATTTCAGGTGAAACATTTAACAGCGAGCAATAGCAAATAAAAATATTTTAATATTTTTATTTTAATATTCAGAGAGCAGGCCTGGTGCTATTATAGCCTATGCACTTTTTCTTTGAAGTGATTTTATTTTTGCACTAATGGCACTGCGTACTGATTTAGCAGTACTCAGTTTCCGGGTAAAAAAACATATGTTTGTGTTTCATATAAGAGTGAAATTTGTGTCAGACCTTAATACCAGTCAAACCTTAATACCATTCCTTAACATTGGTGTCATTTCATCTTGGTGAACATAATGACTTTCAGAAATCAAAGGGAAACTTTAAACATCATACTTTGTACTTTTAATTTTAGTCGACTAAATCAACTGTAGTTTTAGTCGACTGTAATCTTATGATAAACTAGACTAAAACTAAAATAATTTAGATGACTAAATAATGACAAACTAAATTACATTTTAGTCAAAAGACTATGACTGAAACTAAAAAATTTGCTGTCAAATGAACACTGGTTCAAACCCTGGTGTGAGGACTCTTCAGCCAATCAGGCCTCTAATCAGTAATCTAATTAGGGAGTTGCAATGACAACCGGCATACACTGCAGCCCTTCCTGGATAAGTAGTCTAATAATATGCTACTACATGGGTAGGCGATCTTATCCAGAAAGGGGCGGTGTGTTTTTTTGGCGGTAACCTTTCAATCAGTTGTTCAAACACATGGGTGTGCGGACTCTCCAGTCGATCAGTCCTCTACATACTATACTCTAAGTAGGGAGTTGCAGAGAAAAGCTGCATGCCTAACATCCTTTTCTGGATAAAGCCACCCCTGTGCTAATCAATACTTTGCAGTCTGAGAATTCTCCCTATTGCTCACTACAGACAGTTGCTGACTAGGTCGATCTACAGTACAAAAACACCGTACATATGACCAGAGACCCACACAACAATTACGTTTCAAACTATATTTAAAGAAAACTTCACGTACATTATATGTGCACTGTAAAAAGTATTATTTAAGAAATATTCCTTGGAACAACAAACTGTGGAAATTTACAATATTTTCCTTGAGACTTGAACTTAACGGAAAATGTGCCGGTAATGTGACGGATTTTTTTTTACAGTGTGATCGTAGCGCTAAATTATTCTTTATTAGGTATTAAAGATTAACAGGGCTGCAGATAACTGTTGCGCAAGTACGCATTCGCCTTTAAAATCGATACATGCGGCAATAGATTGCTGTGACAGTGCAAATGCGTTCGTATTTAATTTGCATTTGCGCTGAAATGACAAGAAATTATCGTGCATTTTAACCTGTATATGCTAATTCGTACTTCATTTGTGGTATAGAGGTTAAAATGCACGATAATTTCTTGTCATATCAGCGCAAATGCACATAAAATACGTACGCGTGTGCAGTATCACAGCAATCGATTGCAGCACGTATCGCTTTTAAAAGTGAATGCGTACTTGCGTACCAGTTATCTGCACCCCTGATTATTAAATTTCTTTCACGGTGATTATACCCTTCTTAGACTGCATTTTCCACCATCGCTGACATAGTTACCCGGAACTAAGCTTCTAACTACAGCTCGAGAACTGTAGTTCGAACTACACAACTTAACGACAGTGTTTGCGAACGTTCGTTCGAACTATGGTTTTGGGAAACACCTGTGTCGTTTAACGATGCATCGTAAGTTCGCTGCGTCGTACTTAAATAGTTCGAGCCATTCAAGTTGGCAACTATAGTTCTGGGAAACGCACCCCTGAATTCTGTCATGCCGCACCTTTCCACCGTCTGCATGCACTTAATTTCCTACTATTACCATCAATTTTGGAATTTAATACCGGCCAAAGGGGAAAAGGGTTTCTTTGTTGTGTTTGAATGTTATGGAATTTGAACTTTTCTGGGTAAATGCAAGGAAAATCAAAGTGTGTACAGTATTATCAGACCAGATACAGGGGATCATTAAACTACAGTGTTGCTGTACCTGCCAGCACTTCACAGAGCAGCTAATGAGTGAAGCAGCTGTACAGACAGATATACATTATTTCAGTAAAATGAAGCTATCAGTTGGAGCAAAGCCCTCCTCCATGTCTGGTTAAGACAAAAATGTGTCCATGTGCTAACAGAAGGATTGGTATCCATGCAGCCGGGGTGACGTCCTTTATGTCTTGTATTACAACGTAAGAAATTTACAAACAAGAGGATGGTTATTCTTACTGTTACCATTCTCCTTCTTAATTTCCTACTATTACTGTTAGTCTTATACAGTAGTTACTTACACGGTACACATGTCTTATACAGTACAGTAGTTACCTACACAACAGAGCTCACTAATCCAAATACTTTTTGCAGGACATGTCTGTCTGATTTGATTTTAGAGTTATTAACCCATTCATGTATTGCCCCATGGCATATTATATGGATACAATATAATAACAATATAATAAATAATAACTATTACAGACAAGGGTAGTGTGGTGGCGCAGTGGTTAGCACTGATGCCTCACAGCAAGAAGGTCCTGGGTTTGATCCTTTCTGTGTGAAGTTGGCATGTTTTCGCTGGGGACTGGCATGTCTAAATTGGCTGTGTTGGTTCAAGCCTGTGCCTGTTGTTTCCAGAATAGGCTCTGGACCCCCTGTGACCCAAGTGGGGATTAAGTGGTTATGATGATGGATGGATATTACAGAATAAGATAACCTGAAAATCCAAGGGATGAGCTTTGTCCTCCAGGGTCCACCAAGACATGTCTATCTCATTTGGTTTTAAACCCTTTAGTGTATTGCCCTATTCATATTGCACAGTAAAAAATACTGTGGCAGATTGATCAGCAATAATAAGCACCAAGATGTTAACCACAAAGTGGTGTTTATTGCACTCGTACCAGTCACTCTCACAACACTCCCACACTGCCTACTGTGAGCATCACCCCGCTTACTCCTAACATGCACGGTGAGCACACACACACACAATGTGCAACGATTAACAACTACACATGACATTACAATGCATGGCAACCACAAAGAACTACTGTAATTACAAAGTTGGCACTCATCCAACCTGCTGTGCTGCTCCAGAGTACCTCCAGCTCTACAATTCTTCCTCTTTCCAGTTAAACATTCTTAACTGATTACAATGGCACTTTTGAGTTTTCCCAACATTTTAATGACTAAATGTAGTATCACATCTAAATTAGAAGGAAATGCTGTACTTTTGGACTGACGAAATCAAACTGGCCCAACTAAAATCAACTAATACTGTATAGCCAACAACAGTTAATGGATGTAGTAGTAATTTTACAGTTAAGTCAACCCCATACATAAAATTCTGTTGGACAGGCAACTAAACTGAGCAAATTATAAACTTCTTAATCATCCAGTCAATTTATTTTAGGTAAATTCAAAAGGAATAATATAATCAATACCCTTTTTATTCTTAAAACTAAGCATTTTGGTGAAAGGAAACTATTTTAATATAAATATGGATACCTGGTATTGTTTGGTATTTTTGGATTTTCTGAGTTCATTGATGTACAATAATCAGCTCATTGTCTTGTTTGTGCTGTAGCTACTTGGTGTGCCAGTCTGAAAGAATCCAGGAAGATCCCCCCCCCAACAAAGCAAGGTTAACTGCTGTCAAGTAACATAAATCACAAGTAAGGCAAGTTTTCGTTTGGCTCAAAATTCCCAAACCATTAAGAACATTGACAAAAAAGCTGACAAGAATGTAATACAAAAGAGAAAAGGCTGTAAGGAGTTTTTCATGTTACGATGTTAAATTTAATGCTGATAAGTGTGGACTAATATAAACACCATACAGTGTTAATGCAACGTTTACATCATATCAATATAATTCATTTATGTAACACCAAGAAATGAGTTGAGTATGATATGGCACTTTGTTAATTTATTTTTTAAATGTTCTAAGGCTGCTTGAGTTATTGTATATTTCAGAACAATTAATGAAGGTACAGTGTTAAAAGGAAGCAAACATGTTTCAAGGAAACAAGTTGTTTTTCACCAGAATACAGTTTTTGTAAGAAAATAGTACACTGATTAGATTATATTATTCCTTTTGAGTTTGCCCAAATTAAATAGGCTAATTGGGTGAATAAGAAGTTTATCATTTGCTCAATTTAGTTGTCTGTCTATGTACAGTGTGTTTCTGTATGACAATTACACATTGGGCTAGCATAACTATGTAATTAACATCACATCCATTAACTGGTGTTGGCTGTTTAACTGATATTTGTTGGGTGAATTAGAATGTTTTTGTCAGTCCAAAAGTACAGCATTTCCTTCTAATTTAGATGTGATACTACAATTATTTATTAAAATGCTAGGCAAACTGAAAGTACTATAGTAATCATTCACTTATGAATTTTTAATTGGAAGGAGGAAATATTTTTATAGTAATGTGCAGTGAAATACGGGTCAAATGAATATTTTGTTTTTAAAAACATTTAATCTCAATGTTTCTTATTTAATGTAATATCAAAATTTTGGAAATTACTTTAAGAAGCTCAATATGTCACAGTATGTTTCTGAAGCTCTTCAGAAACCAAGGAAACCAGATTCAAAGCATTTAAATGATTTTAAATGATTGTGCTGTTCACTCCTGGGTCGCCTCCTGTTTGATGTCTCTCTGTTTTTCCTTTTTTTTCTGTGTCTGTAAAAACCTTTTCCAAATGTACAATATGCTCTGGGGCTATTTCTGTCTCACATCTGTTTCTACAAGTGTTCAGATTGTGTTAAAGGTTTTGTACCGTATACATTATTATCCAGGTCGGCTGTAGGACACCCAGTAAAAGAGTACAAACCTAATAGCATTTATATCTTTGTGTTCTTGATGTTATTTTGTAAAACTGACTCTTCAAAGCTAACGATGCATTAAAAGCAGTAATTTACTGTGTCATTCAGAAGTGCGTTTTTCTGAGGGATAAAACATCCTTTTAGTGTGAATCTGTAATGGACTCCTTCGGCAAATACACATCCTTTCTACACAGGGAGCACTATTAGTCATAAGGCTGTTAACATCTCTTTACCAAAACAGATCTGGATCAATAAAACTGCTTGTGCAATTAAAAACAGAATCACAGGCAAGATCACACTTGGAGATAATAAATATCACAAACACTGCAAATAAACACATAAAATAAAAATGAAATGAAAAATTAATCATTACTTACAAATGAGAATGAGCCTGAAAAACATTCTGTTGGATGTAGCCATTTTTTAACTTTTAGGAAATTGTCTTCTTTCAAATATAAGACAAGAAAAAATTAAGCAATGAATTTGGGAAATACTCAGTACAGCCTGATGTTCACTGATGACGACAGAAAATACTGATACTGAAGCCTATTAATAAAAAATGTCTGAACCAAACATTTCACACTTACAGCTCTGCTGTGGTATAAACTGGACTTTAAAGCAGGAACGGTTAACACTGAACTGCCTGCTGGTCCTTCACCACAGAGATTCACACTAAGTACAGAAATAAACAGCAGGTCACAGAGGAAGTGAGTGAACACAGCACAGCACTGACAGTTTAGCTAAACACAAGACCTGCTAACTTAGGCTCTCAGAACACAATCTCTGTGGGTCCAGTTGACTTTCTCATAGCTGTGTTTGTGGGGTTCTGGGGGCAGAATGGTCCAGGGGGCTGTGGATACAGGAAGGTTTGTGCCTGAGAACGTTCTGGTCTGTTTAAATGAGATGAAAGAGTATAATACAGATTACAGCTCTGTTCATTTAACAGACAGCATGGTGTGGGGCTCATCTGCACATTTGGGTAAGATCCACACCTGCTATGGCTTCTAATGTAACATGTCTGATAGTAAGACAATCACAGGCTTCTTTAAATAAGGAAACCCCACCTCTGGCCCTCTGGAGCTGCTTAGAAACTAAACAGGGCCTTTTAAAGAATCTGCTTACTGATTTAGGAGCAAACTGTGGCTGGTGTCCCTGGTGCACTGTCAGGTGTCTCTGGGACTGACATTAATAACAGCTGACAGAAAGTCAATCACCAGAGCACTTAAGCTGAGTGGGACCAAACATGGAGCAGCATATTTTTTAAAAAGCATCACCTGCTTACATCTGAAATAGATCAATTCTGCTTGAATGTGGATTTGACTGCTAAGTTGGCCAGGCTATAGTTTAAGTAAACTTCTTAACATTGCACATTTATTTTTTCTTTTTTGGAGAAAGCATTTCAGCTATTTCATTGGAGCATGGTGAAAATTGACTGAAGCAACTGTCAGCGGGGGAGCATACTGCTCCGTAAGCAATGAGCAGAAATTCGCTCCACTTCAGTCACATGTTCTGTCTGTCACATGCTGGTGGTGTTTCAGCAGCTTTGCTCTGAACATCTGCAGGGTGTGGTTGTGGGTCTTGTCTCCATGGAAACGATGGGGCCACAGGCTTCTTGGTCAGAGCTACAATGAAATATCTGCTCTCCTTTCTGTAGCTGTAATAAGACACGCAGGATCTTCGCATGAATCCCAGAGAGGAGCTGATTGCTGTCAGCAGGACACCAGTAAAGCTCTGTGAGCTGGACCTAAGTTCTGAACCACAGGCAGAGTCCCCAGGATACAAATGAGATTCGATCTCTACTTTATGTCAAATTTGTAGCTAAGCCAATAAAATTATAAAGCAATTTATAATAATAAAAATACAGTAATAATATAAGTAACTACATACGGTACTTACCTCAAGCTGATGCACCACTGAAGCCAGACAATGCTTTCCTGAGCTTTATAGCAGTCTGTTCGTAAGTGTGAGCTGTTTGTAAGCCAGACATCCACAACTCTCTGGGTAATGACTGAAAGAATGAGATCACGAATACAGGCGGCCGAAATTAGGTTTCTTCGCAGGGTGCCTGGGCTCTCCCTTAGGGATAGGGTGAGAAGTTCGGATATCCGGGAGGGCTTCAGAGTAGAACCGCTGCTTCTTCACGTCGAAAGGAGCCAGTTGAGGTGGTTTGGACATCTGGTGCGGATGCCTCCTGGACGGCTACTCGGAGAATTTTTCCGTGCATTTCCTACAGGGAGGAGGCCCCGGGGCACACCCAGGACTTGCTGGAGAGATTATATCTCTCGGCCGGCCTGGGAACACCTCGGTGTCCCCCCCGAGGGGCTGGTAGAGTTAGCTGAGGAGAGGGAGGTCTGGGTACCTCTCCTAAAACTGCTAGACCAGCAACCTGAACCTCGGACAAGCGGCAGATAATGGATGGATGGATGGATGGATGGATGGAGAAAAGTTACCCAGCCACAGTGAGTCTGTTCCAGGGAGCTCAGGAGGATGGAACATCTGTCCATCACCAGGTACACACGTTATGTTGAGATAACGCTTTGCATAACCTTGTGCTCTGGGAGGAAAACTGGAATATCTAGAGGGGTCCTGTGTACTTTCATGGAAGGGAAATTGAAGGCAAAGGGTAGGACAGTAGAGGGAGGTCTTGTGGGATTGTTGTTATGTTGTAGGACTTTGGGCTTAAAAATGATTTGTAACTGGTACCATGTATGTCTTTGCCTCACAGCAGCCTGCACATAGCTTGCAGGCCAGAGACCTTGTGGAAGTGGGCAGCATGGCATATTTGCAGGGGGGGGGGCAAACTCAGCTCTCTCTAGTGGTCATGTGCCTTGGGCTCCTGTTCCTCATTTGGGAGACACGTTATTTGCTTATTTGCTTAGCTGGTACTTTAATCTAACGCAAACTGCATTTGCAGTTAGTGCATTTGCCTTTTTTAGGACCCCCATGGTGACATCACTCTGCTGAGGGACTTTCTGATGACCGGCACAGTGTCTGAACCCATTGAGTTACAGCAGGAGCTTAAAAATGAGCCCAAAAATCACACCCTGAGAGGGCAGAGTCTGTCTTTCACAAAAGTTTTAAGAATGACGCAAGTATTGATTTTCACAAAGTTTGCTGCTTCAGTTTTTGTAGATCTTTTTGTGAGGTGTTGCTAGGGTATACTTGTTCTGTTTTTATCCTTCCCCGCCAAATCATAAGTCAGGAGCCACTCGTGTAGATTCAAATTCAGTCTTTAGTTCAAGAATGAAGTTGCAACCAAGGCCGGACACTTAGAAGTGTGTCCAGTACTGTTTTACACCAATTTTTATACAAGTTCTTATCATTCAACAATATCTCGTCACTTGAGCATCATCATTCCTTCAACCATTCACAATTATTGTTTTTCCCTCAATCCACACCCCTAGGTGATAAGTTTGTCCGTCATTTCTTTTACTATTTGGTCCCTCGGGCGAACATTAAGGTGGCGCGACCATCTCCGCTTGGTTTTTTAAAAATGCTCAGCCGTGAACTTCTGGTGAACTCAATGGCGAATCCCTTCCTTCAGTTGTAAACCATGGCAGCTTCAGCCTGTTGCACATTGACTAACTAGAGGGTTCATAATATATTTGTCCATTAACATAGTAATAAAGTATACACTAATAAAAGTGGCTACTCATAGATTCAGGACTAAACATAAAGTAGCTAACAAAAACTCTTAGGCTAATACAAGGTGAAAATACATACTCAATTGATTACATTGTCTTGATTATGTACGATCACACATGTACGTGTCACAGAGCTTAAATTCCAGGTGACCTGAGACAAGGCCTATAGTAGCCTGATACTAGAGGTACACGTTGGCCTAAGCACCAAAGGGGGGTTAGTGACCCCACACACACAAACACACTTACAGTAAACATACACACACAGATAACAAGGGACTTGTTTTGCAATTAATAGCAATTCATCTGATCACTCTTCATAGTATTCTAGAGTACAGAGGTACAGCAGAACTCGAACTTAATCCATTCAGAACTCGGGTTCAAATACTAAAAAGTTCTAAAAAGGTTGAGTTCTGATTGAATTTTCCCCATAAGAAATAATGGTAAACCTATTAATTGGTTCCTGGCCCCAAAAAATGACACCTAAATGTGTGGTTTTTTTAAAATGTATTTATTTTTTTTAACATATTTAAACACAAAACGAACAGGATAATACAAGAAGAGCATATACTGTAGTAAACACATCTAAGCACGTTTATCAAAACAGGAATTTGTAAAGTAAGAAAATAAATGTACCCAAACGATGTGTAAAGTTAAAAAAAAAAATTATGTGTCCTGTCCCGATCGTCCACTCCTCCCGTGTGTCATGATCCGCTCCGTCCGATCCTCCCGTGTGCCACGCCCCCTCATTCCTCACGTGTATTTCCCCGATTGTTT
>JAABNX020000090.1:24980568-24993201 GCA_015163995.2 Mormyrus lacerda | reverse complement strand
TGAGATCCTTATCGCACATCGGTGACCAGCAGACACACAGGCTAGCACTCAAAATCATTAAAGACCCCTCACACCCGGTGAACTCTGCCTTTGAGTGGCTCCCCTCCAAACGTTGGCTCCGATGTCCCACTTGCAGGACACAGAGGAGAAGGGCCACCTTTGTTCCTAAAGCTGTCATTCTTTGGAACTCCTGACAGCCCCCCAAACCCACCATTATCACCTCACTCTCCCACCCCCCGCCCTACAATCCAGTCCTTCCAAGATCTGAGTCTCTCTCACTATTTTTTTATTTATTTTTTTCTTTTCCTCCCACTTTCATCATCATGCACCTTATATCCTCTGTATTTAAAGCCATTTATTTATTATTTTTCATAGTTCATTGTGTGTCTATTGTGTGTCATTTGTTGTGTTTAATGTTACTACTGTTATGTGTGTGTGTTGCTCCTCTGTGCTTTTTAAATTGCCTCTCGGGGACAAATAAAGTTTTTTTTTTTTATTTGAATTTGAATTTAGTAGCATTTGAGGGCAGTGTGTGGCTCAGTAGACCGTCTTAAAATCTTAAAAAAAAATCTTTTTTAAAATGTTTTTCATGTACAAGTTACTTAAAACTATTTATTGATTAATTTGAAAAACTGAGGTAATCCGTTACCGCAAAAGTTTGACTGAACTTGGGTTTACAGTATAACATTGCCTTAAATTTAACGCTGCAGATTTAATCAACATTATATTGTTGTTTACCACCATCTAGTGGTCACGTGTGATTCTGCAGTTTATCCTTACACTCTAACCCGAGTTTTGGGATAGGGGAGCGTCCCAGCATCCCAGAACAAGTCCAGTAAACGACGTGCCGTTTTGGACATTCCACAAACAGCCCAGATCGGCATTTAGTCGGAATGAGGGGTTGATGTTGTGTTATTTTATTCCACTCTGGCGGTTTCCTGTCCACAAACCCTTCCCGGGGATTTTATTTCAAAATACTTTTATGTTCATGACATGTCCAAAGGTCACAGCTGACGATGTTTAACGGCCCTAGAAGGCAGCTTTGTTCAGCCTGTAAATCATTAATCTTTAACACAATGGGTACAACCTGTATTAATACAAAAGAATGTATATGGTGTAAAACTTGTACAACGGATAAAGTATATAAGCTGCTGCAAAATCCAGTGATGATTAGAAACGTTAAAAAGTTTAGCTGAGTGTTTATTTGAACCACAAAAGAAGCCTCAATGGCCGGATGTATCGCGTCATTTCAGTGCTTTGATATCTTGATTAATTTCAAAGCTCGGATTGATTGATTGATTGATTGATTGGCGCCGTCGTGCGTCACACGTACACCTATGAGGGCGACCAGCCTGTGAAGTGCACTATGTAAAAAGGACGTGAATAGACGTGACAAGCGTCTTTTACTTGGGGAAATATGAAGAGGCGCTGTTGCAGTATGAAGGAACACGCATTAAACAGAAAATAGCAAACATCATAAAATATGTGTGAATGACCACAGTGCCCTGTAATGCTTCTGCATTGTTCTCGGGGTCTACAGTGAATAATTGCTGTACCCATATTGGAATACAGCGAAATTCAGCATTTAAAGGTACTTCTGCAGCTACATAATATTGCAGTGTGCTCGCGGTAATTAACAGCATTTGGGGCTGGGTGGGGCACTAGTTATTTTTAAAATTATTAATTTATTTTGATGGCAGTGAAATTAAAGACAGAGCTTCTCAGGCAGGTAGGCAGCGCATCTCGGCAGATGTTGATAAGGCGCAGGCGGGCAGCGAGCAGATCCGCGTCCTGCCACTAGAGTCGTGCTGCTCCCGGATCCAGGATCCGCTCCGGTGGCGTGTGCATGTCGCCCCGAGCGCCTCCAAAGCGCCGCGTCCTGGAAATGTAGTAAGTGTAACGCATTTAACAACTAGTGCATCGGGATCGCAGGGACCGAGAGAGCCGCCGAGGTGAGTCCCATCCGATTGTCATGCGTGTGAAATTAAACAGCGATGGGGAATTCTTAACATGGCGTCTGCAGGCTGCTGATTGCGCTCTTATTTACCTGCGATTGCGGTAGGGGTCTCTGAATCCGCTCGCCGTGGAAATACCCCGGTAAAGACCCACATACCGAAACGTTTGATCGGCCTTCTGTATATGCGGGCGCGCCGGCGGGCATTTCCCGATGCAGATGTGCAGTAAGTCTCGGCTCGAGCTGTAAGTCTGGCAGGGAAAACAGACGGCGAGGTGACCCGGGAGCCGGAGGGGACCAGCGGGCATTCCCCAGTACTTAATCCAGGGCTCCGATGGGGCTGAACGGAGCCGGATGGGACCGAAATGAGGCTAAAATGAAAATGTAACCTGCAGAAATGCGCAGTACAATAAATATGAACATTGAATATGCGTGGAATATATACAGTTGCCTTTTGTTAATGCTATATATCGTTCATATAATAGCAATATAATCATCTTGAATCCCATTCATATTATCATTAGCAATAGGTGTGCACCATGATGTTTTCTGTCACCTGGACCTGTAACACCATGTGAGGATGTCAATCACATTTATAACGTACAAATGCACTGCAGTATAAGGTAGCAGTGAAATGCCGCTTTATAAACAAAAAAGGGGGGATCAGCGGGTAAACCGAAGAGTGAAAATGTTCGACCGGGTTGTGCATGTGTCCGCCTGCAGTGACAGCGGACATTCCGGGCGCACGTTAATACAGCACCGGGCAGCGGGCTGTAAAATAAGGCGGACACCCTACTGCATGTGGGGCGGAGCCCGACCTGGCCGTGGCGTGCGGGTGATAAACACATCAGGGACGCGCAACTACGAGTGTGTGTGTATGTGTGTGTGTATATATATATATATATATATATATATATATAAAAATCTAAAGCGCTGTTATGTGTTGGAGTCTCGGTGCGTGCCGTGATGCGCGATGCTGGTGTGGGGTACGTAACGATGCTGTAGCTCCGCTGCTGTACACACACGCTGAAACGGCAAGGTGGTGCTGTGTTTGCTGGTGCCGGTGGCAGAACATTCACTGCATTATGTGCAAATTCATATTCGATCTGTCCTGCATTGCAGACCTGTCATACAAACCACAGTAAGGCTTTATGATGAGAATTATGAGCCCAAGGAGGTAATCTGCACCCTGTGGGTCATGTTCAATGTCTTCCCCATATCTTTATGAAGCTATAGTAAATCTGGCAGGTACCCACTCTTGAACATCACGCTGGGCAGAATCCCATGATTCACTTCTTTTCAGGTACATGAGCTTGACCCACATTCTGTAATAGTTCACCTACTGTGGGGGCATCTGTTCAGCATCAGTGGAGATGCGGCGAAAACCCCCAGAACGATGGTGTCAGTCTGGCTTTAGTTGCTCTGTGGTCCATCTCTCACTAATGTAGTTCCTGGGTCTTCTGAGGAGTTACCATCTGCTTCAGAGGAAAATGGTGCAAACAAATTTGAAGGATTCATCTTAGGTAGCAGATCACACCTGGTTACTTAGGATCCTCCAATCAGAGCAGAACATCTCTTTGCATTGCGGGGGATATGAACCAGGCCAAACTGCTGTCATACAGTCACTGTCCTGCTTCTGACTCTCGGCCCGCCTGAGCTGTTAACCTCCAGGTTGACATTTTCAGACCTGGCGGCACCTTCTGTGTTACCACTGCAGTTCTTTCCATTGGCACCCAAGTCAAAACGAGCCCGACAGCCACAGCAAGGGTTTTCTGCCGGTGTCGTCTGGCAGAGGGGACCAGAGCCCTACCAAGGTAGCTACAGTAGCGTTCTCAGTGGAGGGGAGGCCTTGCTTTTTCTGCACGAGCCACAGGGGCCATTTATCTTGGTGTGCGGGGGGCCTGGGAGCTGGGATGCAGAAACGCATCGGTATAGAGACGTTTGACGAAATAAACACCGGCCAATTCTGACAGTGTGACATTTCTCCATTTTGTTTATTTGATGATTCACAACCATGGTCTCACAGTCTGGGAGTGAACTCTGGGAGGAGCTGGAGCCATATTTATAACGGGAGAATGAACCAGAACACACCATTCCTCTTCCTTCAATATTCCTGGCTCCCTCACTTTCACTTTACTCTCTCCCTGTTCCTCCTCTGGATCCTCAGCTGGTGGGCAGAACCTTCTGCTGCTTCAGCCACATGGATCAATGCAGGACAAGCTGGCTGGCCGTCGTTAGTATCTGCTAACAGCATGATTCAGCATCGTGGGGTAGTTCAGCTAGGTTTGCCTACATCACCCACAATGCATAGGGTGCATTCTGCTTTCTGCTTTTGCTAAGCTGTGGCCTGATGCATGAAGGGACCGCGCTGATTGTGGGGGAGGTACACTCCTGAGCTGCTGATCCCAGGTCAGCTTGGTCATGGTACCTCTGATGTCCCTGCAGGATAAGTGAGTAGAGACGCCATGTCCCGCATGGTGAAGAAGAGGCAGGCCGACCCCAGGGTGGTCCAGCACATCTGGGCCGCCATCGAGGTTATCCGCAACCAGAAGCAGATCGCCAACATGGATCGGATATCTAAGTAAGTCCAACTTCTGGGGTCCCTGAAGACAGAGACACAGAGTACCCAGGGGGGGGCAGGGTCTGGTAACACTTTGGGGGCTGATAACACCTGCGATAATGGTCCATTTCTCAGTAGGGTCATTGAAACACACCCAGCCCACGCATGGATGATGTAGGAGCATCCTTTAAAAGAGCATTACCTTCACACACCACTAGAGGCACACCCACACGCTGTGCTCCCCCGCCCTGCCCCGTTCCACAGGTACCTGAGCCGCGTGTTCGGGGTGCACCCTAAGGAAACGGCACGACAGCTGAGTCTGGCAGTGAAGGATGGCCTGGTGGTGGAGACCCTCACCGTGGGCTGCAAGGGCTCCAAGGCTGGCATCGAGCAGGAGGGCTACTGGCTGCCTGCTGAGGACATGGTATGAGGTGCCGAGAACGTGATATGAGCCGGCAGGATGCGTTGCATGTGGGGATGGGGTATGAGGTGTGAACAGGGTACGAGTCAGCAGTGACGGGGTACGAGTCAGCAGGGATGTGGTACAAGATGCTAAGGACGTGGTGGGAAATGGCAGCAGAGCAGTGAGAATTTTTTCTGGACGCCTGTCCTTGTTCTTCCTAGGGTATAGACCTTGTCACCAGGGGGTTGGGTGTGGCTTGTTGGGGTCACATGATTGATCAGACCAATGCTGTTGGAGACTCAGAAAGGAGGGGTAATGCCGGGCCTGAACACACTGAAGATGAAGGGGGGGCTCGGCATGTGCAGTCCCGGCTGTGGGGTATCGGGGCTCATCATATGAGTCCCCGCCCCTGTTGTCCTGCAGGACTGGGAGCCAGAGAGCCATGACGGCTACTGCTTTGAGTGCCACCTGCCGGGGGACGTGCTGGAGTGTGAGAGCTGCTACCGCGTCTTCCACCTGCGCTGCCTGGCCGAAGACAGCCGGCCCCGGGACGGGGCACCGCACTGGCAGTGTGCGGCGTGCAAGGTGGGGCTCCTCTGTCCGTTTGCCTGCCTGTCTGTCTCTCTGTCTGCAGCTAACTGCAGATGTTTCTGTCTGCAAAGTCTCAGAAGTCTGAAAGGGTTCCCCTCTCCTCCAGGGATGTTGTTCACGTTACAGTGCGGCTCCATTCGCTTTGCTGCATGTGTCTGAGTGTTTGTGTCCCAGGGTGAAAAACAGGCTCTATTTTGGGATCTGTGTGTTTTTCCTTTTCCGACTAATGCGTTTTCTGTCTCCATGCCATGCCCTCTATAGATCGGTTTGTCCTAGCTGTACCTTTTCTTTCCCTGTTGTCTGTGCCCATTCCATCTGAATGTGATTTTCACCCAAAATGGATCTGAGCTGCTTTGCTCTGGAGATTTCTTAGCCAATCGCATCCCTGCTTTTTGAGACGTGTAGGTAGTGCCAAAGCCAATATTCAGAGAGCATTAATACTCAGCTGTCTGTCATTATAATGCCTGGTAACAGGCTAGCCTGTCACTTCTTGTAATAAACATCTCTGCTGCTGGCACATAACGATCTAGAAGCCATGTTTTATCCTCTGCGAGAGCCAGTGTTCAAAAACCTTCTTTGAGTTAATTGTCTTGGGGGTGGGGGGTGTTTTGGGCTGTCAGCCACTCTAAATGTTAACTCTGTCCTTCCTGCAGGGGAGCAAAAAGAAGAACGTGAGCAAACAGGAATTGAGCAGGTACCTGCGGTTCATCGTGCAGCGGATGAAGGAGCGGGTACGCAGACATCCTTAGCATGTGGCTAACCCTGCAGCTAACCCAAGTGGGTACCACTACGGCTGACCCCGTGGGTAACACTATAGCTAACCCTGGGGCTAACTCCAAGGGTAGCACTACAGCTAATACTAAGGCTAACCCGATAGGTAGCACGATAGTAACCCTGCAGCTAATGCTGCGGTTAACTCTGTGACTAGCCCTGGGGGTAATGCTACAGTTAGCATTGACGGTAACTGCATGGGTAACCCTGGGGGTAGCCCCATGGGTAACACTATGGCTAACCCTATGGGTAACACTATGGCTAATGCTAAGGCTAACCACGCTGATGACATTATGGTTAACTCTGTGACTAACCCTGGGGGTAACGTTATGGCTAGTATTGAAGGTAACCCCATGAGTAACATTATGGCTAATGCTAAGGCTGATCCCGTGGGTAACATGGCTAACCCTGTCGATAATGCACTACAACCAACTCTGTGGATAACTCGGTGGGTAATGCTATGGCAAGCACTGAGGCTAACCCCGTGGGTGAAATCCATGGCTAGCAATGTGGCTAATCCTATGGGTAACACTACTTTTGCAGCTCAAGCTATAGCAAATAACTTTCCGGGTTCCATTACATAAGCAACATCCCTTGGCACTTTGAATATACATGGCAGGCATTCTAGTGAATCTGCTTTTACCATGAAGCACTTTGGGATCTGAGTAATGAAAAATGCCATAGAAATCAAATGTACAGAATGTACAGTGAGTTCCTGTTTCATATGAATATCAAGAAGTAGCTTTGAGACATTTAAACTATTTAAACTAAATTTGATGGCACCGCCCCTGTGGTGTTGTTGTTATTATTATGATTATGGCAGTTAAAGGCCCCACACATACACATCTGGGGCCCTTCACACCACATGCCCTCTCAGCAAGTGAAACAGGGGCACCTTTGACCCCAGGGGTCATTTACTCCACAGGCTTTGGACCTGAGCAAGAAGGGCAAGGACACCACACACCCCATGTACCGGAGGCTGATCCACACGCCACTGGAGGTCTGCAAAATACAGGAGGTGCGTGGTCATCGAACCCGGGGCTGTGCTGCCACACCCTGCTCCTTCCAAGTAGTGCTCGGCACAAAGAAAACCATGAGGGGCTTTCGCATGGTGCCTCAAAGGATGTGGAAAAACTCCAGGGGCGTTCCCACAGTGCCTCAAGGGGCATGGAAAACCTTGCCCTCCAGTGAACATCAGTATGTTTTAATGTATCACTGTGAGTTTCCCCCTGATGGCACTCTTCAGGAGCCCTGCAGCTGATCTGACTGGGTCTCTCGTTCTTGCAGTACGTTGCCGAGGGGAAGTACAGGAGCTTTGAGGAGTTCAAAGCTGACGTTCAGCTGGTGGTGCACAACACGGCCATCCTGTATGGAGGTGGGGCCCCCTGCTGGTGACACTGTAGTATAGCTTAAGCGGCTGGTGCACTTTTCTGTGTTACTAGGGCTGGGCGGTACACCGGCATTAGTCATTACCAGTGTGATTGTGCGCCACAATAAGCATTTACATTATACCATTAACACTGTGATAAATCAACAACTTAATTATAAAAATTAAAGCATTTTATTTTCTTCAAAGCTTCAGTCGGAATACTTGTCCTTATATAGTTTATGTAGCCGGATTATCTGCGTTGTGTGAATTTTCTATTACACACACTCTGATACTGGATATATCCGGAGAGTTACTCCTTTTGTTTGATGCTGACAGGGAGAAGTAACAAAAAAAAAATAAAACAAATCCTCCAACTCTAACAATTTGAATACACATACCTGACAGGGAGAAGGAAAAAAAAATGAATTGCCCGCGTTAACTGAAGTGTTAGTTAGGGGGGCAGTATGTTTTAAAGGGGCTTCAGTGCTGTCCATCCATCTAGGTTAAGGGTGTCAAACATACGGCCCACAGGCTGGAACCGGATCCGGCCCGCAAGAGATTTTGAATATTGACAAAGCGCCTGAACTGGAAGATCCCACAAAATAACTCCGCTCCTGTAGGGGGTGTGTCATGCCAAAACTCTTCCGGCATCTAAATTTCTTCCCCCTGTGACATATGGCTCAGTTGTAAGGCCGATGATGCAGTTTCAAAGTACCCTGTAAGTTTCATGGAATGTGTACATTTCCACTGCAGTAAGAGTTCACGTAAATAAAATAATAAATAATAATAATAATAAATAAAATATGATTACAAATGTTTTTTAAAAAGTTTTATTTTTATTAATTATTATTAAGAACATTTAGCTTCTTTACATTTAGCTTGATACTACAACCAACATGTCTTATTAGATTATTGTTTATTTAGCACCATAGCTACATGTTTTATTTATTACTAATATATAAAATGCATTCACAAATGTTTTCTAAAATGTAATTTAATAGAAATTATTTACATTAAATTTGAGAGTATAACCAACATGTCTTGTTAGATTATCAATGTGTTTTCAGGTTGATCGTGATGTTTCCTTAACTAGCATTCTACTATTACTTCAACAAATCCACACGTTTTAGCTCAAATGGCATATTATTGCGCATTAGATTGGTGTGTGGAGTTTGGTAGAAGGAAATAATTCCTAGATTAAACTGCTTACTACAAAGTCTGTGGATTATGTTCAATAACCAGGCCGTGATTTCTGGTAAGAGACATTGCTGTTGAATTTTTCAAATGTATTTTTCTGGTACTTGAACTACCACAGAAAGAATGCCATTCACTCCCATTATATTCCAGAGAAAATTAGGCAACTCCCAGCAGAACAGCCTATATGGATAGATATCACTAAAGCCCGTCTAAGACTTACTGTGTCTTTTTCAGTTTTTGAGGTGAACTGCCCCTTTAATATCAAGACCTTGTGACTTTTTGCAAAATAAATGCTATTGATACTCTCCCAGGTCTCCCAGTTGAAAATGATACATTCCATGTACCTAATATATTATCAAATTATTATTCACATGCTATTTCTCCCAAAACTTGGGGAAAAAAAATAATACCGTGATTTAATACTGTCACCATCTGAAAAGTGAAAGATACAGTAATAATAATTTTAGGTCATATTGCCCACCACTAAATGTTACACACCATGTTCATTCTGCTGTCCACCACAGTGCACAGTGAACAGGCTGAAATCGCCAGGCTGCTGTACACCGACACTTGTCACGAGGTATGTTTTCTGCCCAAAGTGAGGCGCTGTGTGTTGGGTGTGATGCGAGCGATTAGTTCTTCACGCCTAACTGACCTCCTCCTTTGTCCTTCTAGCTGAATGAGCTGCATCTCTGCAGGACCTGCTTCTACCTGTCCAATGCCAGGCCACACAACTGGTTCTGCTACCCTTGTGTAGGTTGGCTCCGCCCCCTGTTAGTCCCGCCTCCTCTCATCCCCTATCCCCATGCGATGATGCCCCCTGTGGGTCTGCTGCATCCTAACTGTTTTTCTTTTTTTCTCTGTTCAGAATCCCAGTCACGAGCTGGTCTGGGCCCGCATGAAAGGTTTTGGGTTCTGGCCCGCCAAAATCTTGCAGCGTGAGGACAATCAGGTGGATGTGCGTTTCTTTGGACACCAGCACCAGAGGTGAGATGCAGACCAATGGAGGGTGAGTGGGTGGTGCTGGGAGGGGGGGGAGGGCAGGGTTCTATCTGCTCGGGGTGGGGCTTTGGTTATCTGTTGCCTGGGTTCTCATGAAGAACAACTTTTGTTATGTTACACCTATTACAAGCTGTGATAGCTTGCTAACACCCAAAGGGCGGGTGCTTTATACCTAGAGGCCAGCATAAGCCAATCTGCCCTTCAGATCGGATTCTGCACCCAGAACCAGAATTTGAATGACGTGCATCTCTGGTCTTTTCTCTGCTCCTTATTTATTACATATTTGTTACATTGCTCCTTTTAATGTTTCTTTTGTTTTCATTGTTTTTTTATTATAGCAGGGTTGATCAACTTGCATTCCACTGCAGATTATATCCTGACTGTCTGCTTTGCATGTGACAAATAAAAACATTCGATCCTTGAATCCAGATGTACCCAGTCATGCATGTCTGTCAGCTGGGGGGGTCATGTTTAGGGGGAACTGGGGGCTTTTTCCTGGTTTGGGTCAAGAGGGGACCTTGTGTCCATGTCTTGCAAGCCTGAAAAGTAAAATACAGCACAGATATGCATAAAGAAAGCAGTCTGAGCAGGACACATCACCTAGTCACCCTGGGCCGTGTGAACCTTTGTCAGTGATGGTAACAATGACCCCCACAGGGCGTGGATCTCCGCAGACAACATCCAGGAGATCTCAGTGAGCGTACAGCAGCTGCAGGTGAAGCGCAGCGCAGGCTGGAGGAAGGCCTGTGAGGAGCTGGAGCTGTACCAGCGCTTTCTGCAGGAGGGCCGTGTGTGGCGGGAGCGCGAGAGGGACAGGGAGAGGGAAAGGGAGAGGGAGCAAGACAAGGAGCAGCGCGCCGAGGAGGAGCCCGAGGCCGGCATCTCGTCCACCAGCAGCGAGCAGGTCTGCGGCCCCAGATGGGATGTTAAAACGGGAACGAGGTCAAGCATGAAGCGGCTTGCCCTGATGTTAAGCACAGAGTCATGATGTCACCATGTGTCTGGGAGCCCAGGGTCTCCCTGCCGCCCAGCAAAGGGGCCCCATCACACCACCAGCATGTTTCTCCTTAAAGAAACAATGATGGGGAAACGTCCAGCTTTTGATGTGAGCCAGAGCAGAGAGACGCTGTCTAGCCTGCCTGCTGTGGGTGAGGCTGCCGGCAGCCTCTGCTGGGTAGCTAAATGATGCCTAGAGGCTGTGATAGGTTGCTGTGTCACGTTCACAAAATTAATTGAGCTGGCCTCCCCCAGTCAATCCGCATCATGTTGCAGCTGAATATAACATCTAATTCAGGAGTTGCAGTAAAAACCCACATATACAGCGGTCCATTACAGATAACATTGCCCACCCCTGTTTTAGAGTATTGCAGTTTGGTCTACAGCAGGCTGTCAGCCTCTTCTGTTTCCCTCTCTGTGATGAAGGCGCATGTCGCTAAAAGTACAGAAGGAATATGTTGCCATGGCGATCGCAGACGGATCCGTGAATCACACAGGGTGCCTCACGGTTCTGTGCGACTCAGCCTGACTACCCTGTTCTGATCTGCAGCTCAAGGTGAACCAGGAACCCAAAGCAAAGAAACAGCGTCGCAGCCAAAACTCAGACTTGAAAGAGGAGGTGAGTGAGTGACTATATGTCCGAGCCCCACAGCTCTTCCTGCTTCTAGACTCATTACATTATAGCTTTCTGGTCTAGAATCTGGTGCTCTAAGAAATACTCCCCCTGCTGTTAGACTCATTACACTATACTTCCCCTGCTGTTAGACTCAGGTGCTCTAACTCCTTACCCCTGCCACACCTCAACCCTATCTATCCAGCAGCTGGAGCCAGAGATGGAGGCCGTCAGCTCCAGCCAGGAGATCCCCACGTCGCCCCACCAACTGGAAAAGTTCTCGGTGTCCACACAGACCCGGAAGGCCAATACGGTGTCGCCAAGGACACTGCACCGTGGCACCCAGACCGGCACCGATAGCGACAGCAGCAGCTGCCAGAACCGCTGCCACGAGAAGTACACCAAGATCTTCAACGAAGTCAAGGAGATGATGAAGGCGGAGAACAAACGTGAGACAGAGCGAGTAGTGCGGGAGGCACTGGAGAAGGTGAGTGCATGTGAGAGCATCTGTGCTGACCACACTCAGCGGATGACCGTGGGGTGACCACAGCATGGCTGCAGGGTGACCGTAGTGTGACCATACGTGGCTTATGTCACTGCAGCTGCGTACCGAGATGGAGGAGGAGAAGCGGCAGGCGGTGGCCAAGGCGGCATCTGGTGCCCAGGTTGAGATGGAGCGCCGCTGCAAGCAGGTGAAGGAGAAGTGCAAGGAGGAGCTGGTGGAGGAGGTGAAGAAGATGGTGGCCCAGCACAAGCAGCTCATCTCGCAGACTAAGAAGAAGCAGTGGGTGAGTGGGACACCCTCTGGCTGCACTGGCGTACCGCCACGCACACCAGGCTCAGTGCCAGCAGGGTGAACATAAGAACATAAATTTACCAACGAGAGGAGGCCATTCGGTCCATCAAGCTCATTTGGGGAGAACTTAACTAATAGCTCAGAGTTGTTAAAATCTTATGTAGCTCTGATTTAAAAAGGAACCCAGGCTTTTTGCTTGCACTACACTAGCAGGAAGACTATTCCATACTCTATTTACATGCTGTGTAAAGAAGTGCTTTCTCAAATTTATTTTAAAATGTTCTCCTACTAATTTCCACTTATAGCCACGAGTTCTAGTATTTAAACTAATACTGAAGTAGCCATTTGGCTGAACAGCATCCAGACCTGTTAGAATCTTAT